>CACRXK020012723.1:341-14779 GCA_902702795.2 Paramuricea clavata
CATCAAAAATGTTAATTCTTCCAAAAACGTTTTCGTATTCGCTGACAAGACAACTAATGTTTATGAGACTAATCCAGAATCTTATAAAAAACTACTGACAGAGAACATTACAAAAACTTATAAAATTGGTAATAGCAACATAACAGATGATATTAACGAGGAGCTACGGGACATTACTAACAATCTCTCCATCGGAAACCGTGTTGATGTTATGGCTAAACGTAACGCCTTCATTACAATAAAAGATCATAAAGAAAACTTCCCTTCCAATGTAAAATGCCGCCTGATTAATCCATCAAAGAGTGAACTTGGAAAAGTCAGCAAAGTCATCCTTGATAATATCAACAATAACATCCGATCAGCCATAAACGTTAATCAATGGAAAAACTCCAAGTCTGTTATTGACTGGTTCCAGAACATCGAAGGAAAACCCAACCATACATTTTTATCGTTTGACATAGTTAAATTTTATCCTTCCATCACAGAAGACCTCCTTAACCGCGCCATCGTTTGGGCTACAACTTTAACAACAATCCCGGAAGAAGATATTTCCATAATCAAACATGCGCGAAAATCACTCTTGTTTAACAGCGATACAGCTTGGACAAAACGAAGTAGCGATTCATTATTTGATGTAACGATGGGCAGCTTTGATGGAGCGGAGATCTGCGAACTGGTTGGTTTGCTCGTTCTGAGTAAGCTCGCGGAGAAGTTTGGTAAAGAAAATGTTGGGCTATACCGGGACGATGGCCTTGCATTAATTGAAGGAGTTAACGGAAGAAAGGCGGACAAAGCAAGGAAGATGTTACATGACATATTCGGTCAATTTGGTTTGAAGATAACTGCTCAGGTTAACAATCAAGTCGTCAACTTTCTGGATATTACGCTAAATTTGGAAAATGAAAAATTTGCACCGTACAGAAAGCCAAACAACCAACCACTTTACGTTGACAGCCGATCTAACCATCCACCATCCATTCTAAAGCAAATTCCTGTCTCAATTAACAAGCGAATCTCTTCCCTTTCATCTGACCAACAATCCTTCGATGAATGCAAACCTTTCTACGAAAGCGCACTTAAACACAGCAATTACAATGTTTCTTTGGAATATTCACCCAACAGCCCTCCTTCTCCACCATCTACGAAACGAAGGCGCCAAAGAAACATTATCTGGTTCAACCCCCCCGTTCAGCAAATCCGTTAAAACCAACATCGCGCGGAATTTCCTACAGCTTCTCGATAAACACTTCCCACCTACAAGTCCTTTGCACAAAATATTCAACCGTAACACAGTCAAAGTGAGCTATAGCTGCATGCCTAATGTAAAGAGTGCTATATCTCGCCACAACAATTGCATCCTGTCAAAACCCACAACCACCCCACCAACATCAGATAATTGCAACTGTAATAACCCGAGTGAATGCCCTATTAAGAAGAACTGTAAATCTAAAAACATTATCTACAAGGCCCAAGTTACATCACCCGACGACGGTGTCATGAAAGAGTATATAGGAATGACGGCGACTACTTTCAAAGAACGATATGGAAATCATAAGAAATCCTTCAAACCCCAAAGATATAAAAACGATACAGAGCTGTCAAAGTACATCTGGGGGCTAAAGAGTAATAATAAAGATTACACCCTAAAATGGTCAATTCTGAAGCGGGCAGGCGCATACTCATCTGGTGCAAAGCGTTGCAATCTCTGCATAGAAGAAAAACTCTGCATAATGGATGCAAACAAACATTTAACACTGAACAAAAGACCCGAGATATTCGCAAAATGCCGACATCGCGAGAAATTTTGGGCGGGAAATTTTGAACGCGCGTGCGAATGACGGTGCACGTCAGCAAACTATAGATCACGCCATTATAACGAACTGAATTTAATCGCCTGAAGATTGCCACAAATAGTGGCATGAAACTTAAAGTAGCGAGAAATTGAAACATTTTAAGATAACAAATTATATATATATATATATATATATATATATATATATATATATATATATATATATATATATATATATATATATATATATATATATATATATATAAACCACAGAGCGTTTTTAGCTGATAAACTCCCTTGTCCGCATGAGGAATGTCAGTATAATTTATCTTGCTATGATCAAGATGGTTTAGACCACCATTACAGGACAATCCATAAATGTCCTGTAACCTGTTATTTCACGCTTTCAGCTGATATTAAAATTTAAAAGGCGAAAAGTCTTATTGTGCCAGAGAACTGAGAGAAGCACTCAAAGGAAACACTGTCATGTTTGGAAAAGCTATCGATTAACAACCAATCGAAGGTATTCGTAAATCTAGAGTGTTGAATGCCTTTAATTGGAGCCAGCGAGCAATATAAAAACAGGTTGGTATTTTATTCAATTTTATTTATGCGTTTATATCTTTATATTTCACGATGAAATGCACTCTTAAACTCTTTGGATTATAAAGAAAACAGCTTTTTGCTGGGGGGTTTTTTTGCAACCTGTGTATTTCACAATTTGGTTGCTGAAACTACAAATTTTTGTTATTTATAAATTACTTTATAAAGTGCTATTAACTCCAGGTTTTGTGTAATATGATTATGTGCCAACTTAAAACTTTGCATACAAGGCTATTAAATCAATGACAAGACTTTTGGAGCATTCAAATATTTCCCAAAATACCTGTAAATAACAAAATATAGCCCCCCCCCCGTAACTAAATGTTGCTGTATGATGAAAAGACGTTACATTGTTTATTAACAACACATTGTTGGGCACAGGGTTGTAGGGATAATATAGAAGCTCAGGTGGCACATAACTCCTATCATAGCCTTAATTAAACAATTTGAAAAACCAGAAATACAGTATCAATGCACTGAGGCCAATCTGGCAATTACTTCTAACTATGTTCTGACAATCCTTGCACTCATAGTCTTTGAAATGATAAGGTAATTTCTACCTTGTATCATGGCCAACGTTTAGGGCCACTTTCGGTGCCTTAGCAAGCTCGATAATTGGGGGAGGCTCATATTCATATATTATATTCGTGAGTATGAATATATGAATATGAGCCCCCCCCCCCTATTATCGAACTTGCTACGGCACTGACTTTTGATTGTTATACCATTAAGTCTGATAATTGCACCACCAATGGTTCTGGTATCTCTTGTTTTTCCCATCATCATTTCTGTACTCAACTTTACAACATATAATATATTCTTGTTTATTCCAAAAATATCTTACAATTGGGACACCATTTATCACACAATTGGGAATTTGTCCTGACTCACATTTGTATTATAATTACAGTTAATGTACATGATGTAGTGTAGCATGTCCATTATATTAACTTAATAAAGCTTTACACTTTCATATGTTATCTGCATGGTGGGGGGTGGGTGGTTGTGCAGAAAAATTCAGGGGGGGGGAAGGTGAGTGAGGGGCATGTAGCCACAGAATAAGGCACACAGAAGGTCGACTCGAGTAACCACTGCCACACCATGATTCGTCATCAAAATGCTGACGCCATGGTCCTAGCCAGTGCGCGTTTAAGAGGCATTCCCCCTGGACGTTCGCCATTTTGAATAATATCGGAGTGAATGCCTCTCAAACGCGCACTGGCTAGGACCATGGCGTTAGCATTTGATGACGAATTACAGTTTACGCCTAAATCATAGGAAAACCCAAGAAGTCGGCCTTCTGTGTACCTTATTCTGTGACGTAGCATCCTGAGGAAGATTAACCAAAACACAATATACCAGACAAATATAAAAATATTATGTCATTTGTAATACAATGTTTACCCTGGATTCCAGAGCCTTTGACAGTAAATAATAAATTGAAATGTCGCGAAGGCTCTGGTTCAACGGGGGGATTCTTTGATTAAACCGCACCAATCACAGAACAGAATTAGTGGTTTTAGTACAGAAAAAATTTATTCTCATTTCAAACCCTCTGTTAGAGTCTCTCGGCAGTGCCCCCCCCCCAGAAATTGAGAGCCAGCTACGGGCTTGTGTATGTATCATGTACTTTGTACAGTAATGTGCGTATTTGTATAGCCCCAGCGAGTTAACGCTCCGCAGAGCGTCTTGTTATAAATAAATTGTCTCACTTATCAGATCGTGTGTGCAATTCTTGTTGGTGGCGGAAAGTACGAAAAAATTTATTTCAGTTATTTCATTTGGTAAAGAACTCTGCAAAAGAAAAGAGCGTTCAGAGTCCAGATCGTTTCGTTTCAAACGGCAATTTAATACCGTCTTCTGTTTCGCTCTCTTAAATCGCAAAGTGTTTCGAATAGGCTTACGTGCAACTGCATCTCAACATCAACAAAAAGATCATTTTCATGAGTAACATATAACGTATCAAGTCTGTTTGAAATTAATGAAACTCAAGTGTATTAAAGGCTCTGTGGTAGAGGTTACTATAGTTTACCCCAGTCGTAATGTTGCTATTCCAACACCTCACGACAAGCAATCCCCATTGGCATAACGGCAAAAAACATCTCTTCCTTCAAGTAAACAATAAACAGTCTGTTCTTGTTCCATTTGTAATCGAAAAAGTGATCAATTTTCGAATTTTAAGCTTATCGAGATTTATCGAGAGCCTTTGTGATGAATCACTGACCTAATTATAGAATCCAACAGCAAACAGCTAATCAGAATGCCGCGTTCGTGGGCGAACGCGGAAAGTACAAAATACCAGGCCTTGCTACTATCAGTTCCCCTGGGCCTGCACGCGGGCTATTATCAAAGTAGAATGCCATTTCGTTGTATTAAATTTCAATAGACAATAGTATACAAATAATGAATGTTTTTATTCGTGCAATGGTAAGAATATTTTCATGAGGTGAAAGATGGAATGTTCCATTCAACGAAGCGACAGCCAAGTTGAATGGAACATTCCATCTTTCACCGAATGAAAATATTCTTACCATTGCACGAATAAAAACATTCATTATTTGTTTTATATAATACCAAAATAGACAAATATTAAAAGGTTTACTGTAAGCTCCCGCCATTTTGACGAGTCGTATTTGCATTAAATCCCATTCCCATTTACTGAGTTTCGAATGTCGGGTTAAAATAAACAGCGATCACCGTACGAGAAACATTTTGACGGATGCGATTTATCGAAAACACAAAGAGTGCAATGGAATAAAACGTATAGTACAATTGCACTCGCAAGAGTGCAATGGAACGTATTCCATTGCACTCTTGGAAAAATGGAATTTTCTATTCAATATCACGTGATCATAAACAGCCAATTAAACGATCAGAATTCAATAAGGTATTATATAATATTAAATATATTTCATGTTATTTACAGAATGTGATGCAGTTTTGAAGTTTTGCACACAATACAATCAGTGCTAGCGGCTTCGTTTCAATTTGAGCATATAAAAATTAGTATTTTGATAGCGTAGCGGTTTATATATCGTGTGAAAGGCTACAGCGTAGCCTTTCACGCGATATATAATATTAAAACGCCTGATAATTGATAAATATCAGTGCGATCACAATGGCACCATATATGGCATGCAACAAAAATCGGCTTGTCTGTAGCGCTTTTAGGGACCGGTCATAAAGTAAAAGGGGGTGGGTGGGCTGGGAAAATTAGGGGGGTAAGTCACTATTTTTGAGCACGGTTGAAGGGGTGGGTCATCGAAAGTTAAGGGCAATCATAAGGATGGGCCATGTAATAATATGCAGAAGATTGGGCCCCAGTAATTTTTTTGTGTTAAAAATTTCCGCACAAAGAACAAGATATCTGTTTTTGGGGGCTAAGTACCGAAATTTGGTATGAAAAATTAAGATAAAGTCCTTGGAAAGCAATTGCAAGGTACTCGTCCGGAAAATTTGTTTACCTAAAAAAGTTGTCGACGGGGGGGAGGTTATTGTCCGAAAACTTTTTTCCGGAAAAAATTGGAAAAGGGGTGGGTCATAATTTTTCAGCACCAATTTAAGGGTGGGCTACAAATTTTCGTGCAGCTATTAAGGGGTGGGCTACCAAAAGTGCAGACACCAAATATATGATTTTCCCAGCCCACCCACCTTTTACTTTATGACCGGTCCCTTAGTTTTCTCTGGCGGGCTCGCATAAGTTAGGTATGCTAATGTAATGGACCAACCCCCGTAAGCGGGATTTCCCCTTTGTTTACCACTGTTCGTACATTTAAATTGAAAATTAAAGGTGCTGTCAAGTCCGTAATGTAAACAAACGCTTTGTTTACATTTCGAACTGCTATATTTGTAAAATATGATACACTAACTGAATATACAACACTGTTCTGGTTTAGTATGCTCGTAAATGAATATAAACCAGAGTTTCAATTCAGAAAAAGTTCAAAAGATGCGAAATTTGGGCATGTTTACATCTGTGGGTCCCCCTTTGTTATGAGCAGAACCGATGCGCAGAACGGACTTGACAGCATCTTTAAGAATTGGTATAATATTTTATAGTTGGGTTCCAATGGATCTTTGTATATTCTGAGTAATGAGTAATGGACAGCCTAGTCCCAGGCTCTCTCTATTCGCTGCTTTGATATATTTAAATGAGTCTTAAAAGTTTTATGCCTGGGTGTGCTATGCGGAACGCTTCAGCGAGAGCCTAGCAGATTTCGGTAAAATGGTCCCTGATTTCAAAAAGTGGTCCCTGGCCTGGCTACCAAGCATACCGCATTTGTAAATAGAAAATGTTATGGAAATTTCCGTTGCGTTTATAATTAAGTCATTAGTTCTGCTCTAATGCTGTCGGAACAATGTTTCGAACTACGTTTCGCTACCATACGGTCAGAGTGGATTAACTGGCTAAATATGACTCGTTTTTCTTAAAACTGATAAAGCCACATTAAATGATATCTAGAAGCTTGAAAATTATGCCGAGTCTCCAACTAAAAATGTTTTGACAACACAGTCATGTCAGGCAAATATTTCCAATCTCCTCAGCTACTTAAACCTGTCAAGTAGAAAGCGTAATTGTGTATACCAGTATAGCCTGCGTAGCAGGCGTTTAGTGCGGGCGGGAGAAGAAAAGGCGTCGTTAAATGAACGCCTGCCCAAATGCCTATGATTAATTTGTTCTTCTCCGAAGAATCTTCGGAAAAGCTTCCCATTGGTTAATCTCGTTAACGGAAGTAATTACGTAACTCAAATGTCAACAATAATTTTGCTCGCGTTGACGCGTTTATAGTCGCGTATCAAAAATATGCCGCCTGTTAATGCTTTCGAGGAAACTTTCTTATATTTCAAGTATTTAGGCTTCGAAATTCAGTTGAACCAGAACAGAGAAAGTATATTATTAATTTGCTACGTGGTGAAGACGCCGGTTATCGCGATTCTTCCTAGGAATACGGATAAGTTTGATCTTTCAATTGTACATTTTAAATATATCCTGAATATTTCTTTAATATAGTTGTCTTGTTATTTGTTCACTTTAAACTTGGCATTGCAGCTATGAGGTTGAATGATGATTTTAAGAATAACATTTCAAAACATGCTCAACTGTTATATTTGCTATACGGCAGAATACGTTAAACAACCGTGGTTCAGGAGTCTTTTAAAAGCAGGGGCGGCGGAAAGTCGATAATTGGGGGGGCTGATATTCATATATTCGTGTTCACAGACTGTAAAAACAATCGCTTTCAAAGGAAATAAATGATGCAGAACATGAATATATGAATATCAGCCCCCCCAATTATCGACTTTCCGCCGCCCCTGTTTAAAAGATAAAAGCTCTGTGCACGTTGTGACTGACTGTTGTCTAAAATAGCTTCAAAAACTCATTAATAGTTCATGAGGAAAACACAAAGAAAAATCATAAACGTGTCGTATCCTTGATATGTGATAGAGATTTCCCTTGATTTACATAATTTTAATGATTTTCTTTACATATA
Source organism: Paramuricea clavata (assembly GCA_902702795.2). NCBI lineage: Eukaryota > Metazoa > Cnidaria > Anthozoa > Malacalcyonacea > Plexauridae > Paramuricea > Paramuricea clavata. Next base: position 8,229 of record CACRXK020012723.1, read on the forward strand.
CACACCGAATTTTTTGAAAGCTACATCGCCAATGAACGTATACTAGAGGCAATTTAAAACATTCGCAGTGCGTGTATTATCAGACCATCTTTATATCTGATAAAACACTGTTGCTCGAGTTTTAAATAGTGCATAAAATCTCTACAAATCTCCGTAGTTGCCGCGCAAAAAGCATGCATGATGCTAAATATAAATCTCGACTATGATTGGATAATGGGTGAAGGTGCTAATTACAAAACGTCAATCATCCTTAATGGGCGAAAACAAATTGTCATAGCCAATTTGGGCAGGCGTTCCCTCAATTCCCGCCCGTCAGCTGAACGACTGCTACGCAGGCTAATACCAGTACGGTCTAGTGTTGATCACAACTTGCGAGTATATAAATATCATCAACGATTATACGACCATTGCTCAGACTCAGCATCGTAAATTTGTATATATATTTTAATTGAGCACATTTTTAATACAGTTTGAATTTGGTTATGTAGACATCGAACATGATCAATGAACATTGTAGTATTTATACAAGGTTATTTGTATATATAAATTTTCCGCCATATTAAGGCGTTCTGAAGCACCTTTAGCGGTGACGTCACACCTAGGTCCCAGTCTCTTACTACATCCACGTTTTTTCTCGCGCTTGCTTCAGAACGACTGGGACTAGGCTGAGTAATGGATTTTCGTATACTTACATTAGACTAAAATAAACCATGAAAACATTGACAGTGCTTCTACTCACCTGCTGCCGTGAATAATTATAATGCTGTTGATAGTGTCAGGAGTACGTGTAAACCATATGATATGATCAAATAAATATCAATTGATCAAATATGGTCATATTTTCGCTATAGCGTATTCGTTTCTATCCATTAAATCTATCTATAAATTGGTTTTATAATATTACTTAATTGGAAATTAAGAATTGGTATGATATTTTACAGTTGGGTTCCAATGGGTGTTTGCTTATTCTAAGTAATGAGTAATGAGTAATGAGTAATGGATAGCAACGAATACGCTATAGCGAAATTATGACCATATTTGATCAATGGATATTTGTTTGATCATATCAGTATGGTTTACACTCCTGACACTGTCAACAGCATTATAATTATTCACGGCAGCGAGTGAGTAGAACCACTGTCAATGTTTTCATGGTTTATTTTTCTAATGTAAGTATACGAAAATCCATTACTCATTACTCAGAATATACAAACACCCATTGGAACCCAACTATAAAATATTATACCAATTCTATTATAAAACCAAATTATATGTATCAATTACATAGTTCGAGCTGTGGGGAAGAATGAAAAATAATATTTAAAGGAAATGTTAATTTTTGGCTGAGATAGAGCGTTTTTAGTATGCTGACTTGTCCACTGAGCTGCGATAAGTGTCAATATGTGGCGGTTCGACGACCCGTCTTGTGCAAGCTGTTCAGTCAAAGTTTAAATCGGTATAAGCTTAAAAATAATCTCATATGATGCGAATATTATCGAAAAAATGAAAAAAAAATATTATGACGATAAAGTAACTTGTGGCGGAGAACGAGCGTTTTAAATCGCTAAACGGCACGCGTGTTTGCAGTCTCCATCAATATGTCGCTGTTCGGTGACATAACTTATGCGAGCCATCCAGAGATAACTAAAAGCGCTACAGACAAGCCGAATGCTTTAGGTGATGTGGAAATTATCAGTGAAGAATGAAAAAAAATATTAAAGCGTTACATTTATTTCTTACAACGATACAGCGATTTAGATAGGAACTAACAGTGTCTTGCTCAAGATTTAATTGACCCGACACGGTTTGGCGACTTGACTTATGCAAGCTGTTTAGAGCCGATCTAGAAGCAGTAGCGACTCAGAGATTGCGTTATATGATAGTACTTTTCTTGAAGAAGAACGAAAAAAAATATTGTTAAGATGGGTTTGGAACATTCTACCCGATATCCTCAGAGACACTACAAGATCTACAGCTTCCTTTAAAAGTTTACTATTTAGGAGTGAATGTCAGTAAAAATCGAACATATGAGACATTTCGCGGCCACGACTGAAAAATCGATTTTGCTCAAATTTTGCCCAGATATACCTTATTATATCGGAAAATGCACCATATATTTTTTTAGGTCAAATGCTTTTTTAACTTTGAGATAATGCCGTTTTAACACGACCACCCTAAATCGCCATTTTTTCTGGGAAAATATGCGCTGATTTTACAGATAAATTTCACGACGACAACCGTTTCTAATCGATCTAAAACCCTAAAAATCTTGTTTTCGGTTATTCAAAGGACTGTGTACATGACTTACAGGAAATCTGAGTTACTTTTAGGAATAGAAATAAGCGTAGTTTTGGAGCACACTATCTTACTTCATTTGCGATACCCTCTTAACAAAATCGATTTTCACCATGCGATAAAGCTCCAAATCGATCATGCTTCTACTAGTTGGCTCTTTAATAAGCAAGCTTTCAATTGACGTAAATACTTCTTTTGGCAAATGAATACGCGATAAACGACAGCGCGTTGAAATCGTCCGTTTTTGACGTCTTGCAAGTCAAACGCTGTTAATTTACATACCGTCGAAGTAAACAATTTAATCAAGTATTTTAAGTATTTTACCCTTTGAGAAGAAGATATATTCTTGAATGGAGACTTTTTGCCTTGCTTAGTTTAAAATTGGTCCAAAAATCCCGAGATATTTGTAAAATATCATCATATACAGGTATTTTGAAATATAATATTGTTGTCAGTATGCATGACAACTTCAGATCATTGTTCAATATTGTCTACTTTTAATAGCGCAAACATACAAATCGATGAGCTGTTTAGTGATTTTATATTTGTTACTAAATTTCCCAAAATTAGAACTTCAATTGACAATTGTTGTTTTGTTCCAGTTTGCATTGATCCATATAATGTACCATTTAGTATTTACATATCGACTATCAAGTATAAATGTTTACGAATACATAAGTTAATTATTAAGCAGCTGTTAATAGCGTGCGTGTGAAATGAACATTTATCCATACAAGGATTTGTTATTTTATTATATATTCTACCACCTCAAACTCAAATTATAGGCATATAGCAAATACTGTAGTTTAGAATAATGTGTGTTTACTTTGATGCACATGAGTTAAAATAATCAGTAAAATTACTTTATTTTGATACACTAATGTCTATTGATCTTATTATATTTCACAAGTACTAGTACCCAGAAATACAGCATTGAGTATTTTGGCCCAGTGCGACATCACAAATTATTATTGTCTCCCCATACGTCGCGTTTAAAGAAAATGAAAGCTTGTTGCTCGTTTAACGCCGGATTAACCACGTGCCAAATACGGCAAATGCCGTGGGCCTCGCGCTTTACTGTGCTACGCCCATTTTTACGAGAACACGGCCATTTTCTATTGGGATACACCCATTTTAGGTGCCTCGCGAATTTAGGGACCTCGCGCATTTAGGGCCCCTAGGCTTGGCAGTTCGCCCTAGCACGGCCCCGGGAAAATATGCAATACTCGTGTTCATATAATCTTTAGTTGCGTTGAGCTGTTATATTATGATCCTGTTTATACCCACCAACTGCGCCAGGCAGGCCATTATCTCGTTTATAATTGATGCAAATAAATTGAAATATTGAAAAAAATTATTTAACACTTTTGTGTGTCTTTAAATTCAATGGTTTTCATAAAAAGAAGAAAGGGGGAGGTTTGGGGGCCTCGCGCTAAAATTTGCCACGGGCCTCGCGCGACGTTAATCCGGCCCTGGTCAATTGTCGGTAGTTCTTGCGGTTTTAATGCCAATTGACAAAGATCAAAAGAGAGCACTGATGACTCCCCCCGTCGGAGAAATACTGGCGCAGCCCAAACCAGCTCTGTGAAATATGGGGCCCCAGGGCCAATTATACCCTTGGGGCCCCGGTGAACCACAATTACCCCCCCTCCGTCGACAAACTTTTTATCGCCTTGCAAATTTGTATTTGCCTGTCTTCATTGAGCTGGGGTCGCGGAGAAAATTGCTCCTTTTGCCGCCTCCCTGCATGGGCGGCCCTGGCGCCGCCCTTGTCTTATCATAACTATCTACCCTAATTCAAGCTGATTGGCGCGGCTCGATGAATTAATTGCCGCGTTCAAACAGAGGTTTATTATTTTAAACCTCTAGAACCAGAGTACCTTTTGTCACTCTGAGGCCAGCGAAATAACCTCTTCCGCAACATGCACGTACGCGTCTACTATCGTCAAGAAACAATCAATACGTATAATCGTTGTGGTCTGTAGGATTTTAATTCAATAGTGTAAACCTTGCAGTTTTAAGGAAGCCTCACATATCGATTTTTCTACAAGAAACGTCATATGTTCGTTTTGGGGGTGGGGGAGGGGGGTTTACAGCTGTGACGTTTCTCTGTAAATATCATGGAAAAGTTCGATAGTTTTTTCGAATACCTTAACATTTCGGAATCAACTTTGCAGAGTATAAAAACGAAAACAACTTGAAAGAAAACGACTATTCAAATATAAGGGCTGGTAAACTAAAAATAAAAACTCCTTATATGGATAAACATTATAAACGTTCATCTCACATGTACACGCACGCTAACAGCTGCTTAATAATTAACTTACGTATTTGTAAACATCAGCCGATAAATAAAATGGTACATTAATATGGACAAAATGGATCAAAACCTCTGAAAACAGCAGTTGTAGTTCCAATTCTTTTGGGGAATTTAGTGGCAAATATAATCCTTAAATAGCTCATCGATTTGTATATGTTAGCGCTATTAAAAGTCAAACGGCCGGGTCGGCGGGTCGTAGATCACGTTGAATAATGATCTGAAGTTATCATGCAACCGTCAACAATGTCTCAAAATACTGGATGTTTGATGATTTTTTTACAAATATACTGGGATTTCTGGACCACTTTTAAACTTAGCAAAGTGAAAAGTCCCCATTCAAGAAAATGTTTTTTCTCAAAAGGTAAAATACTTAGAATACTCGATTAAATTGTTTACTTCGACGGTGTATAAATTAACAGCGTTTGACTTGCAAGACGTCAAAAACGGAAGATTTCAACGCGCTGTCGTTTATCGCGTATTCATTTGCCAAAAGAAGTATTTACGTCAATTGAAAGCTTCTTTATTAAAGAGCCAACTAGTAGAAGCATGATCGATTTGGAGCTTTATCGCATGGTGAAAATCGATTTTGTTAAGAGGGTATCGCAAATGAAGTAAGATAGTGTGCTCCAAAACTACGATTATTTCTATTCCTAAAAGTAACTCAGATTTCCTGTAAGTCATGTACACAGTCCTTTGAATAACTGAAAACAAGATTTTTAGGGTTTTAGATCGATTAGAAACGGTTGTCGTCGTGAAATTTATCTGTAAAATCAGCGCATATTTTCCCAGAAAAAATGGCGATTTAGGGTGGTCATGTTAAAACGGCATTTTCTCAAAGTTAAAAAAGCATTTGACCTAAAAAAATCTATGGTGCATTTTCCGATATAATAAGGTATATCTGGGCAAAATTTGAGCAAAATCGATTTTTCAATCGTGGCCGCTTTATGTTTGATTTTTGTGGACATCCTCTCTTAGATACTACTTTAACCTTCTCGAACACGTCTACAACCCAGACAATCCAACAAGGGCAAATAATGTTAACCAATCAGCGCGTTTGTTTACATTTTGTGCGATTGACCAATCAGAATGCCTGAAATTCACAACATGTAAACAAAAGGAGTGAGAAAATAACACCTTGTTCTAAGTCCTCGGTGACATTCGTTATTCAAATTTTCACTCTAAAACTGACGAAGTATTATAAAGCGGACTATTTTCCCCATTTTCCTCGGGGGGATTTTTTAATTTCGATCTATAACGCAAAATATCAATGTTTATAAAACCCTGTTTTTACGCACTTAAACTAGCTTGGCCGAAGCATGAAATATACCGAATAGAACCGATTATCTTACTAATTTTTTAGTTTTTAGCTATTTCAATATTGAATATTATGTAGGCTTGTATTTTATCTCACTTCCTTTTCGCCGGAAATATCTCAGAGAGAAAGAGACTCAATCATATCCGGTTTTAATACTGTTATTCTGTTGTCGGCTCTGCCCGCTCTGGCGTTCGCCAATGGCGAATTCTTTCAATTAACGTGTCAATGTTGACACTTTCGTTTTGCTTGTCGCCCTGTTGATCGTCTTCGTCGTCATCGTCGTCGGATAAATCGTCCTCCTCGTCGCTTTCTTCACCAGCAGCAGAGGGCACGGACACGTGCACATTTGAAACGGAATTGTTTGCTGTTTGACCGAGGTCTTCAACTGTTTTCGATATTACTGTTCGACAAATCGGGCAATCGCTGATGTCTGGGAGGATGCAGACAATGTGGAACGAATGTCCACATCCACGAAAAACATTCCACATGGAGCTTTCTTTTTGGCAGTCAATCAAATCACATTTTCTATAATTATAGAAATTTTAAAGTAAGATTCACATTTTATTTTGTGTAATATCATGATCAGTTTAATATACATACTATAGTCTATAAATACCTATT
>CACRXK020012724.1:0-14777 GCA_902702795.2 Paramuricea clavata
GTATATTTCCATAGTATGGATATAGTATGGAAATATAGTATGGATATACTATGGATTTAGTGGTGCAATTATTATATACATAACACCAAGTTTCGTACAGGTTTCATGGAAAGTTTTCGGGGAAATCGATTGGTGTGTTTTACAGGGACTGCATGGAAAGATTTGGAAAATCTATACTGTCACATTTTAGGGCTCATCGAAAGTCATGGAATTTTGTACACAAATAAAAGCCATAGAAAAATATATATATATATTTTATTATAATATAGATTTTTATGTTTCTTTGGTTTTTATTCGCGTTTTATAATTTATATCGAGCACTTATGCTCATTGTAATATTTAAATGCCATGCATGCACTCGGATCTTCATGCACGAGTGAAAATCAAAAGTATATTTTCTGTTACTTAGTATTACTTTTTAAGAAGTTGATTTTGGAAATTTTAATGTGAGGACTATTTTAAAGTAAGGGCTAACTGACGGTTGACCACTTCTTCTGCACAATACTGCTTAGTAAGAAACTATACATGTGTAGCTATACTCATATATGTACAGTGTATACAAAATATGCCCTCTTAATAACTACAAATATTCCACATGTACTCCCTCTCCAGTTTCTCATGCAGTGTGCATATATAGTCTTTGTATCGGCATTTCTTTCATGGTGACTGAGAAGTTTCCTTAGCACAAGTGGCGTGGGAAATTTTAAAATCCTTTGTAAAGAAAATCAGGAATTAAATAATAGAGGGAATGCTTCATTAATTACAGGCCTATTTATATGTACAGTATATGTTCCATGACTATACATTTTTACAAAATCTTTGCCAAGATGTACAAAACATTTAACTCATTTATAACGGAGAAAAGGCCAGAGCTTTACTCCTAAGACAATCGGTATTATGTAGTTTCGATTATGCATTTTCTCCCTAATATTGATCATTGTTATCTCGCTATATCTACTAGGTTTATGTCAGATAGTTGTTTGATCTCATGACAATGGATTCGCTTGAGATCGAGACAAAGAAATTACAAAAAAATGGAATTTGAATTTATAGCTGTTTTAATTATATGACGAGCATCTTTATACCGGCTTATGACATTTCATTTGATTTCCTGGAGAAAATGAAATATAACGATATAGACATATATGCATGTATTACACTGTGAATGTTTTTAAATTTCACTGTTGTCATGCACCTTTTCTCGAAATTTTCGTATTGCAATTAAATGAAAGCATGTTTAACCTAACAGTGGTTTAATATAATACGAACTAGAAACCTAATTTTAAAATCTTTGAACTGTTGTTGTTGCTTTGTGGCATTTCGCAAAAGAACCAGGAACTGGTGGAAAGTGTCTTATATATAGGCTTGAACTGTCTGTGCCAGTGTAGGTATATATAGTGCCAATAATAAGCTTTTGTTGGCACGGATACAACTGCCTGAAAAATATAATACCTTAGTCGAAATTCTCCTTATATTTTCAGGTATATATAGTTGCATCCCTACCAACGGCAACGAAAATCTGATATATAGGACCTAAGAAGTTAATAAAACTTAATAAGAAGAAGTAATAATAATTAAAAGACATTATAAACTTCCGTATAGTAGATACTCACATTACAAAAGGTAAATAATTATCATGGCTGAAGAGGATTTTTGTAATTAAGGGTTATCACTTATCAATATGCGCTATAGTTACTTCCAGCTGAACGAAGTTTCCGGAAACGTTGCCTGGCTGCTATATAACCAAACTGTTAACATAGAGTGAAAAAGTGGAAAGGTGTTCTGTACCAATACAGGATTGTTATGCCTTAACTAGTTAAAAATTACTCCCAAATCTGACCCTGACGCGAGAACACCGCATTGTCCGACAAGCTGCATGCACGAGCAAGGCTCGATGCATATAATCAGAGCGTTGACGTCAAATACAGTTTTAAAATGAAGCTAGCAGCTCATTCTTCGTACGCGAATATAAATTTCTATTAGTATGTTACGAGCGATGATTTCTGACGTCATGGAATAATATAAGTGACAATTTTATATATTTAAGGGACTGGTACTGGTCATAAAGTAACTGCTAGGGTGGGCAGGAGGTAAATCACAAATTTTGCCAATAAGTTCGGTGACCCATCTTAGGATGTAGATAAAAATTTCAAAGCCCATCTAATCTTACAAAAAAATTTTCATGACCCACCCAATCTAAATTGGGAAAATACACTTTTATATAATAAAAAAAAACTTTGCAGGTATGAACATTGTAAATATACACGGCACTGTATTGACATACATAATTCCACCAAGCTTGACCAACACATTGATACTGAACTGTTCTCCAGTTGGTTGTATTTCCTGTGATTCGACCACTTTTTGTTGTTGTATAAACAAAGTACTGGCTTCAATAGCATCATTTGCATTTGATAATTTAGATAGTTTTGTTTACTTTTATTATTAATATCTTTATTTTTTGAAGTAGACATGCATGGGTTTTTGTTTGGTGGCCCAACCGTGGACATACAAAAAAATTGGCGGCCCATCGAAACTGCCCAAAGATTTTCCATGGCCCATCCCAAATCACTCCAGCCCACCCTAGCAGTTACTTTATGACCGGTCCCTAAAGCCTTTTAGACAAAACAAGTATATAGATACCTTTTCCGAAAATTTTATATTCTGCTCATTTTTTATCCCCGCTCTTTCGGTATTAATTCTTTGAAAAGCTAATTTGAGATTAACAATTTTTTTACTAACTTGTAAACAAATGCTGCAGGAAGTTTTTCGTTCTGTTTTTATTTCTCTTTAGGCTATGAAAAGCGAGGAAATTTTTGTAATTAATTGTTTTCTCGTTCACAAAACTCCAGTAATTTTTGAGCGGCCATCTTGTTTTTTCTCTAGAGATCAATCAGATTGCAGAATAGCTCATATTTGGTAGTGATCTAAATTATAAACGTAATTGGTTCTGCGCTCTCTTAATTAAATGTTCACATGTAACAAGTCATCAGTGGCGGACACTTCACGAAATAATGGGGAGGGGGGCCAACATATGACCATTGGTTAGGTTGCCAACATATGACCACTTCTTGTTGCTGCAAATCTTAGTTCTTTAAACTTTGTTGCCTCAAATTCTATATTTACCTTGATTTATGGCCTACATTATCGCTTTCATGGTTGAAAAATTACAGTTACAGCTTTGTTACAGTAATTCAAGTGTCATTTAAAGGCTACCGGGTGTCGCTTACCGAATAACCTTAACATAACCAATTCTCGAGGGGCAACTTCTAAGCTCAGTTATATCAGGGTTGGCCCATCATCCATAATCAAGCGGCAAAATTCACATCCCCCTCCCCTAAATGAGCACCAATTATACTCGATATTAAAAAAAATTCTGTTTCTGCAGATGGCGAAAAAGACATCCGCACTTTTTTCTGAATTTGCTGGGAAGGAATTTCCTAGGGGTATAACATGTTACCATTCCACTAAAAACCTCAACGAACCATTGCTTACGTTATCTGACCAAGTAGATCAACATGTAAGTGAGTCATTTATTACAATATACGAATGAATAACATACAAACAATAGTTGTATAGACAACTTCATAAACATGCCGATGGAAGAACAAGAATGATACAGGTTGACCATCGGCACAGTCTACAGGCAAAATAAAAACATTTATTTTATTTTATTTTAAAAATTTTCCCCATGTACAATAAATTTATGTGTAGTATATTTACAATAATTGTAGAGTGCGGGCTAGAGACCTACTAGAAATCTTAGTAGACTTTTTATTTAGGTCTCTAGTTATGCTAGTTTGTATTGTGTTATGTAATAAATTATTTACAGTCAATCACAATATTAAAGGAATATATATATATATATTATTTACAAGAGAGAAAAAGAAGAGAAATTGTTCTTATTATAGAAGTGAATATTTACAAGAGAGAAAAAGAAGAGAAATTGTTCTTATTATAGAAGTGAATACCAATGTTGTAGATGCATTTGGGTTCTTATAAGAATTAGACTACAATATACTATTAAATTTGTCATATAGCAGAATGTTTTATAGCATATCTTATACGTTGTATAGTAAAAAATATTGTTTAATTTGCTTTTTGAAAGTGCTGTAGAAATTTATATCTATAAATTTTGTTTCTAATGAATTCCATACGTCAACTCCTTTATTTGACAGAGTGTGTTCTACATAATTTGTTCTTTTATAACATTTGTGAAGTTTTGATGCATTTCTCGTGTTATATTGATGAATTTGGTTGTTTGTCACAAAATAATCTTTAAAAAATTCTGGTAAATTATTAAGATGGTGGTATCGAAACATAAACATCTGGCATGTTAGCTAAGTGAAATCTGTATTTCAAAGGATAAGACACCCTAAGGGTATACTTAAGAAAATTTGGGATTTCTCTTTAATTTGAGCTAATCTTGCATGCATCAAATTCTTTTCAGGTTGCGATCGTACTCTGGAACACTATTTTACGGTTTATGGGAGACATGCCGGAGCCACGACACACCTTCTTGGATACGGTATGATATTCTAATTTGACATTGAAGTATTTTTCAGCTTATTTCCTAGGTTGCCTCTCTGACTCTCTTCGCCTTTAATAGTGCTGTCCAGGTTACTATGCATACACTGAATGGTAAGACCACAGTTTCAAAACAATAGGGATAGGTTTATACCTATACAAGCACTCGTGATAAATTCATTACAGAGCGTAACGATGTTCAATTTGATACTTATAGGAACAGCTTCACTACATCAGTCCACGATTCCTTATATATGGCTATATTTTCTAACAAATACAAGACTAAATAATATCATGAAAAGAATTTACATTATTTTCTTATTCTGACAACTGTCGTTAAAGTTGACATGACACGAACTTTTTTATCGCCCCATCAGAAGTCAAAACTGTAAAGCAACTTCTTTTGCAAATTTTTGTTTACGTGCTTCCTTGGTGGGATATTCAGTTTTCTTGATATGCAGTGTAAACAAATGCATTGCATGTGAACAAAACTGAATTCTCTCACCAAGGAAGAATGTAAACGAAAATCTGTAAAAGAACATATAACATGGGACAATAAAAAATTTCGTGTCATATCACCTTTAATGCTAAGTGAAATCTACAAATCTATCTTGTTTATATAGTCATCACTGGAGCAAGTCACAGCAGGAGAAAAGGCAAACCTCTTCACTTCTAACAGTTGGATGTCAACATTTGATAAACTACGATTTGTTGTTGGCTTAGGAATCAATCGCCCACATTTAAGGTATATAACCTTACCAACATTATATTTTGATAGTTACATATTATGCACACATATATTAACTAAAGACAATGTGGTCTAAAGATTACGTTGCTCAAATGACTGAAAAATTATTTTCGTCCACTGAAAAAAGTACTGAATTGGTTTATAGCATATCTACAGATACTATAGAATAAGCTTTGCCGTTTCATAAATCCATGTTTTGTTGCAGGGATGAAATATATTGCCAACTCTGCAAACAAGTGACAAACAATCCTTCCAAAACTAGTTTGTTAAAGGGATGGGTTTTAATATCATTATGCATTGGTTGTTTTATGCCTTCTACGAAGGTAAGTCACTTTAATAGTATGCTATTTCTCTACTATTATCTTGTCCAATTATATGCTCCAATTTTAAGCCAATCAATGCGGGTATATAATAACGGCCATATCATTTTGATTTACTAGGGAATACATATCTAATGATATACCTGGACAATTTAGTGGTTACATTGTGTTTTTTCAGGAAGAACCCAAACAATGTCTGGACTGATGACCAGAGTTGTCTTGAAACCATGACTTTACCCCTGGGGTTTGTTGCTCACCAAGTCACGGTACCTAAGATACCTGCAAAAATGCAAAACAAATGTATACTGAACAAACGGTTAACACTTGCACTGAGCTTGCATGTTGGCTTTAAGATGTGGGAAAGATAATGCCATTATAATGCCTTATAGACAGGCAAGATTTATATATTGCACTCTTGTTGGTATTTCCTCCGCAGGTGGAGCAAATTGTAATAGAAGTGATGAAGTGTGGTCCGGACGACTGTGCTAGTTATTGCGATCAGAAAATGACCAGAACTAAGAGAAATGGTACGAGAAAACAACCTCCCAATACTTTGGAATTACAGGTAATTCAATAAAAATTCGAGTTGAGGCTGCACACAAGCTAGGCACATGCACGCGATATTTTACCGTCGTTTGCATTTAAAGGCCCGTTTACACTTGCAATTTTTGCTGCGATTTTAGGTGCGATTTTTTCTTCTGCTGATGTATGTGAACGAGCGGATGAGTTAGGAATGTTTAGGGTATGATGAGGGTACATATATACTATTTACTCGTTCACATCCATCAGAAGAAGAAAATCGCACTAGAATTCGCAGCAAAAATTGCGCATGCAAGTGTAAACGAGCCTTAAAGGTACGTTTACACGCTGCGATTTGTCGGGCCGATTTTGCTCGCTGTATGTAAATAACCTGTCGTGAGCACTCGCGTCAGCGCCTTGCGATTCACAAAATCGGGAGAAAAATCTGTAGCAAAGCACAGATTTTTCTCACGATTCAACGATTTTTCTTCCGTTGTAAAGTTGTTGAAAACTTTTCGCACGCAGAAAACTATAATATGAACAGACGAGAGAGCGGATAGCTTCAATTGAACGTTTAAATCGCTAAATGTCGAAGAAGGGGCAACGTTTATTTGCCAAAATCGGCCCGACAAATCGCAGCGTGTAAATGTAGCTTAAGGATGAACAACTGCAGTGGCGTAACTGCTTTGGGTTGCGCTCTGCAAAAGTTGACTCAAGTAGCAGAGTGAAAAAATAATGTTAACTCTTATTATTTTATATGTTGTAGTCTAACTTCTATTTGGTAGTCAGAAAAGTAGCCTTTTGTAGGTTAATTTGCTTGCTTCTGTAAGTGCCGCGATTCTGACGTTGACCGCCATCTGCTAAAGTGCTTTCCTATAATTGTTGAAACCAGCAGGATCTAACTTTTACCATCAATCCATGGAACAATACCTAGAGTGTTTTTATACATTATATAGGCTGCGCAGCAACTGGTGTTTCCTGTGGTGTTAGTGGAATTAAATGATGGAAGAGAAGTCCACATAGAAGTGGATTCATCTACAACGGCAAGAGAATTGTGTATAGACGCTGCAGATGAGATGGGCACTGATCATAACGCTGGATATGGCATACAAATTGGCATGATGGGCAAGGTATCGAGCACAAGAAACACTTTACATTAAGTAGCAGTCACTTCTGTTCTACTCATGCGCGAACATAATTTATTTCTAACAATAGATAATCAGTTCTTTGAATGTTTGCATGGCGATAAAATATAATTGTTTTTGTTTGTGGAAACACCACGTAAAAAATGCAGTAATAAATTTACGTGGTGTTTCCACAAACAAAAACAATTAATAGATAATCAGTTAAACTCCAGTCCTGTGGGCTCACACCTTAGCCCATTATTCTTCAGACTACACCGCAGAAGGTGATATTGAACAGTTAAACAGAAAATTTTGACTCCAAAGCAACATAATAGCTAACGGCAGATTTTTGGCCACACCTCCGATATCATATAGGATATTTTGACGATGCATGTTTACACGTTTAAATGTGCACATTTTTAACTTCCGCATTTAGAAAATAGGGTATGTTTTGAAATGTACACAATTTCATTGAACGACTGAAACACTAAGAAAAAATTCTATATTATGCACTTGTTTTGAGCAAACTCTCACCGGTCCGGATTCAAACCATCTTAATTGACCACTTGCGTAATAGACTAAATTTTGATCTAGACAAAAATTTCATACCCTTACCCTTTGGGGCTGTCAATTTCCCGTTTGTAATCTAAAATGACTGAAAATTGCAAACTTCGCAAGGCTATATTATCCGCATTTTACAACATTTCGCAACGAAACTTTGGAATATTACTAATTTTATGATGCTCTTTCAAGCTGTTATGACATTTTTGTCTAGACTTGTTTAGATCAAAATTTAGTCTATTACGCAAATGGTCAATTCCACCTTCCAATTTCCAGCATATCAACCTTGGTAGTGGTAGTGAGAAGCTGATGGATGCAATATGGGTGTGTGAACAGAGTGCAAGAGAACTTGGATATGAAAAAGATGACATACCATGGAAAATTTACTACAGAAAAGAAGTATACAATCCTTTAGAAGAATTTCTCATTGATATCAGCTGGACAGACTTTGCATATAACTTCGTTGTTAATGGTATCAGATCTCGTGTAACGAAATTAAAACGGGTATGCTTTAAAATTAAATACTAAAAACAATATGCGTTCTTATCGTCCTTATAAGCGTGTCATAGTTGCAAAAGTGGACATTGCAATTTGAGTCTGGAAATTCAGTGTACAATGGGTTGCGGTTGAACATTATGACCTAGCTAAATGGCTATATAATTCGTGAATTGTTACTTAAATTGTGAATTAATAACATAATTTTTTTACAAATTTGTCTGCTTCGTTCTCCGGAAAACTCAAATTATCTCGAAAAAAGTAGGATCTCGGGACTTGGAATCCAGCATGGAGACATGCTTATTTTTTAATTGAATGTTCAAATTGAGTTTAAGGAGTAACTTGGGATTCGAGAAACTTCAAACCCTTTTGCCCATTTTCATTTTCCAACCGTCTATAGACTTAATGTTTTTTTTTCATTTAGCGGTTTAACAGTACAGAGAAATTGGCTGATGAGAAATATAGTCCCGTTCAACAACGTAAGGGATCCAATACGAGTTCAACAAGTCGTCCTAGTTTAGCCAGTTTTTCTTCCATGGGATCATCAAATGACTTCGGGTTACCCTCCCGCACGAATTCCGGCGTTAGCGATATATGTAATGTTGAATTTGCCTTGGAAAACAATAATTCACCACAAAACAATGAAACGACGTTAAAAAGAATATGCGAAACATACAAAGATAGTTCTAAAGATGTACACACTTTGGAGGAATATTCCAAAAGGAATTTCACACCCGGAAATTCTAGCAAGGACAAGTGGCGGAAGAATGGGCAGCCGGCGTGTATATGGTCTCATCAAACGGTGAGTGATGGATAGAATTTGAGCGGCCGATCTGTGTGGGTATATTACATCTAAAATAAATAACAGTATCGACCTACTGCATCTAATAGAGAGGTTCAGATTTGACTTCCAGTACCGCTACCATTAAGGGACAATCAACCAATCAGATGCGTTTGATATATTCGATTGACCAATCAGATGCGTACTAAGCCAGTTAGAGGTATAGTAGTAGCGGTATATAGTGGTAGACAAATCTGAATTATTTGATACAGATTCTCTTGATTAGTATTCAAAAGTTTAACTCATGCAGTGGTCTTGATTAGTATTCATGCGTTAGGAACGGAAAGCACCCAAGTAGAACGCAAGGACGCATCAAAGAACGCCCTCCAGATGCTTCCTTGTGCATGCGTTATCTGTCAGGTCAAGTCCTTAATATACGTAACAACTAGTTTACACGTACTCACGTGCTAGCGTCAGAACGAAAGGGATCAGGCTGCTGTTAAGTTATTCCTACGGAGCAGTTCTGTGTGTAACGTTCTTCGCCATTGGAAGCTACATTTAAACACTGCAATTTCAGATCGAATTTCGTCCAAAATTCCTCATTAGCAATTGGCAAAACCAGAAATCAGCCTAACGGGTTTGACCCTTTGTAGATAATGTAAGATCTAGATTTGGACAAAAGCCACAATGTGCAAACGTACCTAATATTGTTGCTTCACAGTGGGGACGTTACGGCGTAACTACACTCTTGGCCAATCTACAGCTATGCGAAACGTGTAAGCGAACGACAAAAACTAAGCGATACTAGTTTTAAATTGGATACCTACATGCATATACTTACATTTTCTACAATCCAATGCTACAAATCCATTGTGTTTTTTGTGTTTACACCTTTTTTGACCTGAATTATTTACAAAAAAAGCAACCAACTCTAATTACTGAGCAACAAATTTCTAAACCATTGGCTAATACATTGTTATGCAAGCACATGACCTTCGTTAGACGTCAGTTGTATTGACAGCTTGTTATTTGTTTTACAGGAACCGTTAAATGAGCCTCTTCTTGTTCGATTACGTGACAACCATGAATTATCAAGCCTTTCAGTTGAAATATTTTCTGATATCCTTTTTGAAATATTAAGATATTTATTTATGAATATAATCATAAATTATAATTTATCCAATTTTCTATAGTTGCACTTGACCTCTCGTGCAGGAGTTAATGGCAAACCCTGCAACAATAATAATGGGAAAATGATGAAAATTATTTTCATTGATGGCGGATGAATGCTGTAGAATACATAATGTATGCATGTAGCTTAAGCTATAATTGTGTTGCCAATGGTTGTGATGGTTGTGTGGAGCATTGCCACGTAGTGCAGTAAAATTAAAGTCAGCAATTGGAAATATGAATCGCCTGAGATGAATTAGCTAAGGCGGTTAGGCTAAGCTTTAATTTCCATAACTTTACTCTACCTATACTCGTGTATATGCAAAAGTGCACGAACAACAGATCTTCCAAATATTACAAGGTGGAATTGACGGACAAAATATTCAGACCAGCTGTACAACACGTAAGTACATTTTACGTTGTTCGCAGTTACTTTGTGTTTATTAAAATGTGTATGTTATCTGAAAGTGACATGCATAGAAAGCCATGCAACTAATCAATGCAAACCTACCTACCCTATTTTTTAAGGATATGAAACTGGAATCGCAGGTTATTTATTTATTTGGCCTAATATGAAGTTGAAGAACTTTAATTCATTACTTTAACCATTATATAATTACTCTGCTTGTTAGCATATATAAAATAGCAGAATGCTGATTGCTTACAATAGATTCCCTCGCCTAGCTGGTGTTCAAATGTTATTCATTCTGCAAATTTTCCTTTCAAACAACACATGATAATCGCCCTTGTTGAACATTGAACGGTATATCTTCAATGCCATAGTTTTCCAAAATATCCAGATTCAAAAGTACAAAGTCATGTCAATATGAAGTACTTCAGCAGTTCAACTGAATCTGATTTGACTGATTTGTTCTGTAGGAAGCATTGAAGGATGAACTGTACTGTCAGCTAATGAAACAACTGACGAATAACGTGGATACGTAAGTTGCTAACAGTTATATTTCACACTAACAATCCTCTTAAGCGGACACCCCTTTTAAGTGGACACAGAGCTCTTGTCCCGATGGCAATGTTGATAAAATACTATAATTATCATCCTTTTCAAGCAGATATCTCTTTTAAGCGGACATATCTTTGAGGTTTCAAAGGTTAATTGAGGTTCGGCCATTTGACTGTGTAAAGATATAGTCCTATTAAAGATCAGTCAGTCAGTTTACATTTTCATGAGAGGCGGAGCTCCCCTTTGAGTCGAACGGGCGTCGCTCGTATTGCCTATTCCACAGTATAGGCATACTGCCAAATCAAAGTCGTTATATAGCTTAATCAATGTTATTAACTTCTTTTGTTTTTTATAATGACCAATAACAAGGCTTAAATTTTTGGTATTATTGTTATTGGTCATTATAAAAAACAAAAGAATTTTTTATTAAAATGAGGCTAAGGGAAAGTTCGATACTAAATATATTAACTTCTTATTAACCGAACGCGAGGTCTGTACAGAGAAATACTTGCATTTATACTTGAAAACAAGAATGATTTGAAATGCATTTTAGTAGCGTGGTACACATTTGGTCGAAGAAAACAAAAAAATAGCAATGCATGTATTCCTTCTTTTCCACTAAAAACCATTCGCAGATATCTTATTAATAACAAATTAAATTATAATTTTCAAATTTTTTAAAATACATGCGTTTGTTTTTACGTAATGGACCGCCAGTCCATTACGGGAAAATAATGGACCGCTGAAAGTGCTTCTCAGCCAATCACAGTCCGCCATTTCACTGGAAGTGATGCTTGCCATATAAGGGAGCTTTAGATTTGACTACGAGTACGACTACGAGTACGAGATTTGATCGCGTGCGAGGAAGTTACCGTAGTCGTTCTCGTTTCCATTCAAATGTTGCTTTTATAACAGTAAATCAACAGCGAGAGAAAGTTTCATAAACTAAATCTCCTGCTGACTAAAATCCCCTACAAAACGTGCAAGTAAGTCATAACATTAAAAACAGGCCAGATATTTAGTACTAATATATTATTTGCGCCGGATAAACGCTATATAAATGCTACAAATTATTTTTGGAAAACAAAAAAAAGCCAACTTTCTTTGTTTGTTTTTTGAAAAATCGTCGTGAGGACTACGAGGTTTCTCCACAATTTCGTACTCAGATGGGCGACGGCTACGACTTTTCCTCGTCAGTACGGGATGGCGTAAGCATACAGCATGCGTTTAGCTTGACGAATCTCGTACTCGTAGTCGTACTCGTAGTCAAATCTAAAGCTCCCTAATAATAACTTATGACTGCTGATTGAGGCCAGTGAGCTCTATATATATCTGGAGCAAGAACTTCAGTCATTCGGCCTATGAGAAAAGTGAAGCCAAGATGTCATAAACAGGTTTTATACAATTTTTCCCCAGCTAAACCAGTTTTTTTCTGACGGACCGCCATATCGCGAATAAAGTTTTCAGTTCATAAAATCATAATATTAGTCTTTAGTCAAAATACGAAATTTCGACACACTCCTTGCCAAGATGCATGGCGGAAATCGAAGGAGCTATTGGACGTCAGTTCCAGTCCCTTTCTGGTGTTCAGTTTTGTCTGCACGGTTAGCACGAAGCTGGCTTCACTTTTTGGACTCAAGTTCTCGCTCCAGATATATATGGACACAGAGAAGAGATATACAGAGAGGAAACACGCGGCAAATTATGTCACGTCGATATATTCAGTCTATTAACTATCAATCTCGTACCCAGAGCAATGCCTGTGCGCGGGCTAGGATGGCATTGGCTCTGGGGAAATTGAATTTTCCCTGTGCTGCGATTGGTTTAATTAACGTTTATCAATCGTACATGCCGACAAAGAACCGGAACCCCTAAATTTAGGGGTTCCGGTTGTCAATTTCCCCAGAGCCAATGCTATCCTAGCCCGCGCAGGCATTGCTCTGGGTACGAGATTGATTAACTATAGAAAGATGCAGAGGAAAAACTATACACATTATAGAAGTATTTATGTTTTTTTTATGCAAGAGTTATATTTTGAGGCATTTATATCATTCGCTGCTTTGTTTTTTATACATGAGCATCTGAAAATCCCAGCCAGTGCTTTTCACGATTTTAATAAGGAGTAGATAGGGAAAAAAACAAACTTTTGCAAAATAAAATGTTATGATTAACACTTTTAATAAAAGGAAATCAATAAAAGTGATCGCTTACCGTTATTCTACAATAATTTATTGAACAAAATTTCCATGGGTATCTCATTTTTTTTAAAAAAGCGATTTTCACCTTTCGAACGGCGTTTTCCCTATCTTTTGCTATGAAATTTCAGCGACGGCACTGGCTGGAAGATTTTGCGTGGTGCGTGGAACGCGTGACACAAAAATTCAGGTTATCGAGTGTCAGTTTCCTCTCTGTATATCTCTTCTCTGTGATATGGAGCTCACTGATTGAGGCATGCAGGACGTTCTGAGTGCGAAGGTTACATTGTCGCATGGAAACTAATAACCTATAAAATACTTAGATCTTTGTCGCTTTATTTTTGCTCGCCTTTTCGTAAGATGAATTTGTAATTTCTTTTTGTAGGAACAGTTACCAACAGGGATGGGAACTCATGTTTCTTTGCACAAGCCTTTTTTCTTGCAGGTTGGTCTTAATTTTATGTCCGAAATAGTCTTGCTGTATAAACTTGCAACAATATTTTTGACACTGAGCCAATAAAAGAATCACCGCGTGATTTTTTACTTAACTGATATTTTCCATCTGAGTAAAGGCGTAAAATTTAGGTTTAGGTTTAGGAGTTTCTCTTTCATTCAGTATGTTTAAGATAACATGGATCTGCCCAAAATTGCATTGCAAGTGGCATGAGAAGTTATTTTCTCTACACTGCACCATTGTCATCATTTGTTTCTTTTTGCAATCTAGTGAAGATCTTCTGAAAGAAGTGATGCTATTTTGTGTTACGTGGAGTAAATACGAGAAAATGGGAATGAACTGTTTGACATATTTACGTAAAACTGTTCAAAGTGGTCCAAGGCATTATCCACCACATTTTGTGGAATTTGCTGCAGCTACGGTATGTGAATGCAAATATTTTATGATTGACCTAAACCTCAGGATGATGTTTTTGTCTGGAATTATATCAATTACGTGTCTGTTTTAATCGAGACTCTGCAAGGTTGCGACTGATAACTTCACGAAATCTTGATAATTTTGGAAGATTCGTTGTCGTTGCTAATGTTTTATATAAACATTTCGTGAATATATTAACTTTGCTAACTTAGCACTTTCAAATTATATATTCATAGATTAATTATATCCCGTGCATGTTCATTATCCCATATATCTAGTAAAAAAATTTTAAATTTTAGAAACAATGCCAGTCTATTTTGCACAAAGTTTATTTTCCTGATTCGACATCAAAGGTAAGCCATTACTATTGGCCTTGTAACCTATATTCCAATAGCAACGAGGCCAAATAAGATGGCCATTTATACAAATAAAAATTTTAAAGTGGAAACACAATTTCTGAAATTATACCATGTATTTATGCGGCAACCCCCCCCCCCCCCCCCCC
>CACRXK020012725.1:0-14776 GCA_902702795.2 Paramuricea clavata
TTGGTATTACGACTACTACAAAACTCTCATGGAAACTACACATAAACATTGTTGCGAAGGCCAACAAAATGTTAGGTATACTTAAAAGAACCTGTACTAGTATTACAGACATGAACACCCGGCGAACTTTGTATCTGTCACTTGTGAAGTCCCAGTTGTTGTATGCTTCGGAGGTGTGGTCACCGGTTAACAACGTTCAGCTATCAAGACAAGTAGAGAAAGTCCAACGGAGGGCAACCAAGTGGATACTAATGAACAGAGAGATGCCTTACAAAGAACGGCTGTCGTCGTTAAACCTGCTACCATTAAGTTACGATAGAGAAATGAAGGACTTAACATTCTTTTATAAAGCTTTATTTGGTTTTATAAACGTGAACTTGAGTAACTATGTGTCGTTTGTCAGCCATGGTCGTACTCGATTGAGTCTTTCCTCTGAGTATATCCTTCAAAACCCACTGTGTAAAACTACCACTTTTCAATCCTCCTACTACAACCGTATTGTCAATATCTGTAACACTGTATCTCAAGAAGTATCTCTTGACAGTTTCTCTAGACCTAGTTCTTTTAAATGTTATCTCAAGCAAAAATATTCAAACTTAGTTATGAACTCTATTTACGACGCAGACGTGTCTTGCACGTGGTCTTTGACTCGGGACTGTCCTTGCCACAGGTCCTAACTGTTTATTAACATTATGTAATAATAAACGTTTAACTTAAGAATACCATTGTATAATATATAATATAAACATAACACAACATAATATAGTTTGTAAACCTTGAGTGGGTGCATTTTACGATTTGTACCAGTTGTTTCCCGCAGTTCGTTCATTAAATAGGAATACAATGCATTGTGGGAAGCAACTGGGTGATTTACTAACCCTCGATTTTATGAGGCGTATGCACCTCCGAGGTTTACTAGAACAGTATAGATTTTCTATCAGAACAGTAAATTTTTACTAAGTTTGGGCAGGTGCCTTGCATGGTTCTTCGAGTCCCGTTTGCGCCTCGCCCATTTAGGGTCTCCGAATAATTAGACTTTATAATTAGACTTTGTACATATACTGTAGTGGACCCTAATAAAGACAATAATAATAATAATAATGATTTCCGAGCTTATAGCGATAAAGTAAACTATGTTTTTTTTCGAGGGGGCCAAATTTCCGAAGGGGGGGGGGCAAATTTCGGGGGGGATTTTCGGGGGGGGGCAAATTTCCTGTGACACCGGCACCTGACTTATAATTTTACGCGCGTTGCAAAGATTCTAAGCGAGTAGGTATATTTATATTAAAAGGAATTGAACCGGTCATATAGTTTTACAAATTACAATGTCAGTGCCCTTAAAGAAGTATACAGGAATGCGCTTCCTGCAAAATGTAAATATAATATCAAAAATAATATGAAAACTGAAAAAATATCGATAATATCGATACTTATTTTCGATATTGATATTCGGTATTTTTTCAATATCGCAACAGCCTATTTCAGTGAAAAAGTATCAAATTTTTTACGAGAAATTCTAAATACTTTGTTTATATTTTGCAACAATTGCCGAGCATGAGTACAACTCACGTTGGAAATGCAACGTGAATCAATTCCATTTCTCCAGAGCTATGCCCACCCTTAACCTGCGAACGGGCATGCTCAGGGAATGAGATTGAGGTAACCCCAGTTCTCTTCAAGATGGATTTTCTTAATTCATCTGAGCGAATACATTGAGAAGGGGGGGGGGGTTACCTTGTGTTTTATGTACTTTATACTCTGTATAATCTTACCCCCAAAATACTGAAAATCGCATTTCAGGGACTGTAGATTTCAAAATTTTCCCCGGAGTGCATAACCCCGGACCCTCCTAGAGGTGTCTCCCTACTACCCTGGCACCACCACTGAGGAATATCTATAAAATAAACACGTTTTCACATCTCCTCTGCTGCACCAAATTATAGCAGTTACTTTCACCTTTTCTTACCTTCTAGCGCAATTAATTACGAAATTCTCCTAAAAAATTGATCCTTTAAAAGTCTCTGCGGAGGAGAGAGGCCTCACATGGCATATATATCATATCTATCTATCCATTTTGTGCTTAAATTTTAGGTATATATGCAGCAGCAAATGATCTTAAGGTGGAATGGGCTGTTGTAAAAGGAGTATCGAGTTTTGCAGGAAGTGAAGACATGACAGAACCTTGGCAGTCATTTGCTACCGCAATGGCGGTATCTGTCATATACAATATGTTCAAATACTCTATTGTGCTACGATATTGGCCTCGCAACAAAGAAACGCAAGACGCAAAAGGTAATTATTCTTTTTGATTGGAATGAAATTGCCAATTGCCATAAAGATCGAGGCCGAGTTAATTATCTAATTGTTTTAGTATTGACTCCTAACTCTTAAAGCACCAAACAAGATTCGACAACGCAGCGCATTTTAGTTCCGATTTTTACTGACAGATAACTTTGATACTACCTTACATATAAATCAAATAACTTTGATCTGCTTTACATATAAGTCACACTAAATGTGTGAATTCGCCTAATCTACTTTCAAATTCATCGAATGTTTGAAAACGCATGTGTGTAAATTTGCCAATCGGCTGTTTCGAAATTCACCAAAAACATAAATTTGTCAAATTAATAAATTTGTCAAACTATTTGTTCACTAAATGTGTAAATTTGCTTAATGTACTTTCTAATTAACCGAATGTTTCAATTCGCCGATAATGCATTGCGAACTTTTTTTCACCCAGAGCTACGCTGTCTGTATTTAAGAGTGAGGAGTCTGGGACGAGAGAAAAAAATTAAAGGAAGTGGTTATAGGTCCGACATTTCCATAATCATTAATTAAACTCGTTAAAAATAAAAGCGCGTAAATTTAATTGAATTTCAAGCAAATTCTCTGAAGTGTTGTGGTTTAGGCACCCGCGTTGTATGCGCCAGCTCGCGGATCGAATCCTGCTCGCTCCTCTATTTTATTAATTTTTTTATTCTTTTTTCTTCGTGGTCGAAGGGCGGAGTGTGTTCACACAATTTCGAGTTTTCCCAATTTCCACGAGTGTTGATATAACTGTATATCAATACGGAAAAAATGTTTTATATTTGTTTTATAATATAGCACAAAGAAACATAAAGAAAGAAATTTTCCGACGTTTCCGTGTTGACATTGAGTTATATCAACACAGTTCTCAGCCAATCAGCGTTCAGAATTTACAAATGCTATATTATAAAAACATTTATTACTTTATATGACGTATGTGAATACAGTTAGCAAGGTTTTAGACTGTACTATAGTCTATATAGCAAAATTTCTGACTTAGAATTGCGCACAATCGTTGGTATTAAGCAAATGAAAATCACTGTCTCTGTAAAAATCTGTTTGGTTAGCAAAAACAAGCACCACACATTAAGGGACTGATTTAATAAATATGTTCTTTATATTGTAATATCTGGATACTGATATCGTTGTCGAAACTGTAGTTTTGAAAGATACAAGGTATAACTGTAGGTACAAATGTCCACTATACCGTACTGTAACTGCATAAATTCAACTTTATAGTACATTAATGGTGTCTCTGGCACACATGATATTCTTATATTTACTACTCGAAATAGAATGCATATATTAATTCGCGCTGCCTTATATCCCCTATGTTTAATTGTTTCATCCGTTTTTTCAAGTGCCTGATGCAGCTATGGCAGTAGACAGCTCGACGTTTGTATCGCCAAATGAAACCTCAGGTGAAGCTTCAAGCTCAGGTAATTGTTTGGTTACGCTTAGACTTTGATTATACATTAGTTTGCAATTTACGTTTCCGAGAAAAGAAATATTTTCGTCTTTGCAAATGAGAGGCGGCTTAGGCGTGACAGACCTCTGGAGGAGTTCCAGGGGCATGCACCTGTTATGTTTGTTCATTCGTATGTGTAACATTTATTATAATAACACTAACGTGAGTACGGCAATTCTTATATAACTAAGTTTATGCATAAATTAGCATGTGAAACTTTAATAGAACATCCCTCTTCTTAAATAAGAAAAAGTATACTATACTAATCTATATACTTTTTTTATTTTTCAAAGTCACTATTGTTCTAAAATTATCTAATTGATTTAAAGTTAAATTAATTGTCTATTATCTAATGTTCCTAACTAATAGTCCTTAAACGTATTTGGTTTCCTAATTATTCTTCCACTTCTAGTCTTTAGTGGAGATGCACTAAATTGTTTATCAAGTGTTACCGGTAATTGTTCCTCTGATATTTCTTCTGTAGATACTGCATTATCACCATCACTTGCTGGTTCTGTACCAACTACATCCTTTTCATTTTTTTGACTAATGGGATCATCACAATTTTCTATTCCAAATGACTGTGAATTTCCTTCTTTCGTCTTGAGATTTTGTTTCCTGTTTCTTCTTTAAGTGCTTCCATCTGGACTTTGCACGATATATGACCTTGGTGTGTGTGCTTGACTAGTTACCACAGCTGGATTCCATACTTTTCCTTGCTTTATGCGAACTTGCTCGCCTTGTGATATTGTAGGAAGTTCTTTTGAGCCTCTGTCATGATACAGTTTCTGAAGGGTTTTCTTAGTTATTAACTTCGAACTCGCTAGAATTGTTCCAGTAGAACAAATCAGTGGCGACAGTATCCCATGGAATCGTGGGAGTTGGTTGAACAATCATGGGCTCTTTCTGGTTTGATGCATGGTCGATATTCTAGACAGGTAAGACATTTCAAGACCATTTCTTCTATCTGCGAATTCATCATGTAAGGATTTCTTTAAAATGATCTCAAGTTGGCTTATGGTCATTTTCAACAAGGACTTTCACTCCATAGGTGTACGCGTTGAATCTTTCAAGAGCAAATAGAACAGAGAGTAGTTCTTTCTCAATCTGTGCGTATCTAGTTTCTGCTTCAGTCATGGAACGAGACGCATAGGCAATTGGTTGTTCTTCCTGGATCAGAACTGCACCAAGTCCATTCCGCGAGGCATCACAACGCACTATAACCGGTTTAGTTGGATAAAAAAACTTGAGAACTGATTGCCGGGTAAGAATTTCTTTAATCTCATCAAAAGCTTTCGTCTGCTCGTGCGACCAATAGAACTCGATCTCTTTCTTCACCAGTTTGCTGATTGGCGCTGTTATCGTTGCTAGGTTAGGTACAAATTTTGCTAAGTAATTTACAGTTCCAAGTAATCTTTCAATCTCCTTCGACGATGGTGTTGGCATATCTTGAATTGCTTTAATCTTCGACTCGTCAGGTTTCACTTTCGTAAGGTTGTGACCACAATACGATACTTCTTTCACCTTGAACTTGCACTTGTCTACATTTAATGTGAGGTTTATTTCTTCACATCGTTGTAGGGTGTCTTCTAATCGTGCGTCATGCTCCTGTTCATCAGATCCCCAAATGAGTATGTCATCAATATCAGTGGCTACGCCTTCCATCAAGATGCTGCGAAATTTTCTTCTGGAAAACTTCTTGCGCAGATTTAATGCCGAAAGGAATTCTCGTGAAACAATATCTGCCAAATGGTGTGCTGAACGTCGTTAGAAGTAGGCTTGGCTCATCCAATGGTATCTGCCAATAAACATGTCTTGCATCTAGTTTGGAGAACACTTTCGCACCCGAGAGCCGAGACGCTATTTCTTCTACCGATTGCTTCATTTAGATGCTTCGGGTTTAGGCGTATTTGTAGTCTCCCCGTACCTGGTTTCTCCACTATTGCAATTGAGTTGACCCAGTCAGTCGGTCTGTCCACTTTACGAATAACTCCTTGCTTCTCCATTTCTTCTAACTCAAGCTTTAAACGACCTTTTATTGCTACAGGAACTTTTCTCGCTGCATTTACTACAGGTGATACCTCCGGATCCAATTCAATGTGATATGGCTCCTTCGGGCACCCCAAGCCTTTGAATACATCTGAGTATTTCTCCTTAAGATCTCTCTCTTTATTAGTGCTCATCACAACCTTGATTATGTCGAGTTCTTGCGACGCTTGAAAACCAAGTATAGGATATTGATCTGTTTCGCTCACGAAAAAGTTCAGCGACTTGTTCGTATACATTTCAACGTGCATTTGCCAACAACGTTAAGTTTATCACCAGTGTAGCTTGTCAATGAGGTCTTTGATGTTTGAATGGGTTCTTTAGGCTCTTTCAATTCTCGGTAAGTCGACATGGGAATTATGTTCGCTTTAGATCCTGTGTCAACTTTAAACTTGATCGGTGTTTCGTTAACTTCTAGAGTTATAAAACACTCGTCTTTCGTCAATTCTGTTTTAGTCGACTGTTCGGGTTTCTTATCAACCGTTCCAACAAATAGAATATCCGGATCTGTATGCGTTTGATCAATTCCATGTACTTTCCTTGAGCGGCAACACTTCGCAAAGTGATTTAGTTTTCGGCATGCATGACAGACTTTGCCATGTGCTGGACATTGCTTGCTTGGATGGTCTCGCCCGCATTTGCTGCATTTTATTACTTCGCCCGAGGATATTTTCTGTTTTTCTCGCTTAAACTTCGCTGGTTTGCTGTCATTACTCCCTTTTCTTGACCTATTCTTCACTGAATTTACTTTAAAACTGTCGTCTTTCGTCAGGTCTTTAAGTTGTTTACGCGATTCTTCGTCTGCTTTGCATATGCTACCATTAGCATATGCTACCATTAGCATTTGTCTAAAGTTAAATCGTCTTCTCGAAGCAATCGAGCTTGAAGTCTGTCCGATTTTATGCTACAAATGATTCAACCCCGAATTGACTCTTCTTGTAGTTCTTCAAAACGACAGTTTTTCGCCAAAAGCCGTAGTTCAGTAACATATTGGTCAACTGATTTGGTTTTGCCTTGCACGCGTTTATTAAATTTCTATCGCTGCATTGTTGTATTTTGCTTCGGTATGCAATAATCTTCAAACTTTAGTATTTGGTTTTATTTTGTCGGCTTCGCTCGTCTCAAAATCAAATGTGTTGTGGATATCTCTGCCATCTTGACCAATGATATATAAGAAAGCGCTGCATCTCTCTTTCTCAGATGCGTCTTTCATGCAGACATCCATGTATAAATTGACTGTTTGTATCCATCTTTTCCACCGCTCAGACAAATCACCATCGCTCGAAACGAATTGCAACTCAGGTGGTTGTCTTAATTTATCCATTTTTTGAATAAACTTCTCCAATCTCTACGATTTCTATTCAAGATCGCACTCCTGACACCATGTTATGTTTGTGCATTCGTGTGTATAACATTTATTATTATGAAGTTTCTGAAACGTTCTCTGATCGTAAATTTTTATTTAAAACACGAGCTTTCGACAGCCAGTCTGCAGTCTTCGACAGGTATATGATATTAAATCATATAAACTATTCTACGGATATAGCTACAAGGACAGTGGTTTACAATTACAATTATAATGACAAGCAATATTCTAGTGAAACGAGTAGACTTATAAATATAAAACTATGTTTATGATCTGTTCTTTTTTAATAAAAATCTTTATTATTTATTTAAAAAATTCCTGGTTTCTGATTGGCTAACAGCCAACTGTGAAATTGTCATATCAACTCAATGGCTAGCGAAATACGGATTTTTCACATTCATATTAGCAAAATGACGTCAAAGAGTCAATATGAAAAAAATAGGTACGCAGTGCGTACATGTTGCATGCCTCATAAAGCTTCAGGCCGATTTCCATTCAGTGCAGAATATCGCGAGATCAACTTTTTGCGATCACTTTCTTTTCAAATCCGCTCAGTCAACGTGATCCGTTTGCGTTTGACTGCTTGTATTTCAAAAGAAATTGATCGCAAAATGTCGATCGCGCGACATTTTGCACTGAATGAAAATCCGACTTTATGGTCCGCAAGCGCTTATAAATTTTGTTACAACTGGCGTGAAACTTAAAATATTGATTCAATAAGTTTAATATCAATATATTTATTGAAAAATAGCTATTATGTCAAAATAAGAAAACTTAAGATTTTCACAGGAATGAGCAATGTTTTTATGAGCGACTGTTCATCTGTAGTTGCAAGGGACGGTAATAACAAGGTCAACTGGTCAAGGTTAGTACGACTGATTGACTATTTGAAGTAAACAATGTTTATGTATTCGTACAAATTTAAACAAATTTAGCTTTATTGAAAGTATAAAAACCCGTGGAAACAGTGAATTACTATAATAGATTGAAAATAATTATTAAACTATGATCTCGACTGTATATATGATTGAAATTAATAATTATCGATATAGAACGCTATTTCGTTGTATTAAATTTCAATAGACAATAGTATTATTAATGAGAATTTTGTTTGATTTTTTAATATATTTCATGTTATTTACAGAATATGATGTAGTTTTGAAGTTTTGCACACAATATAATCAGTGCTAGCACAATGACTTCGTTTCAATTTGAGCATATAAAAAAATAGTATTTTGATAGCGTGGCCTTTCAGACGATATATATAAATATTAAGCGCCTGATAATTGATAAATAATCAGTGCGAGCACAACGGCACCAAAATAAAAATAAATAACAGAATATAAGGTAAAGTAAAAACAGCAAAGCTCTACTTACCTCGATCTATTTTTCTAAGGCTATAAATTACGTAAATTTTCGAGGAAAAATCGATATTTCCTTTGCGTTTCCTGGACGAAAGCCGTGAACAAAAGCGTGCATATTAAAGTTTCACATCACATGAAAATGCTCGTCAGAAAAACTCGGTATTTGTCGTATTTTACGAATCTGTCACGTGATTTACCACCGCCGGTACAACGTCCGTCCGCCCAACTGGACACGAAATTTAGAGCTATATGAAAGTTGCATGCCCATAAATGGGCATGCAACAAAAAATTGGAAGCGTTTGCGCCATATTACTATGCCGTTGATATGACGCGACGACGGCTGCCGAAGGACTAAGGAATTGTTTTTTTCTTAATACAAATAAAATACAAATGTTTGTTTTGAATTTTTTAAATAAATAATAAAACAATTACTGAATTCGGTTTTCGCACGATATGAAGAATTATCAAGCATATCGTGCTCAACCTCATTCAATAATTGTTAAATATTGTTCTGGTAAATGTTGTGCATTGTTGTCAGAATTGACTATGGTTGCTGTATGCCAGGACTCCAGTGTTGCTTTGTGTCCTGGCATACAGCAACCACAGTCAATTCTGACAACAATGCGCAACATTTACCAGAACAATATAGATTTTTATTAAAAAAGAACAGATCATAGACATAGTTTTATATTTATAAGTCTACTCGTTTCACTACAGTTTACGTAGGCGGAACTACTCATTGTTATATTGCATGTCATTGATACACTAATGTCGTCCCAGTCTCCCGGTCGGATGTATATATTGCATTCAGCCGAGATTTTGTGTCGTGATGTTGGCGAATTTGTGACGTAAAATGACGTAACAGTTACAAAATGGCGTAACAGTTACAAAATGGCATACACAGCGATTTACGAAAACAATCCGAGTAGAATCGAATAACTGTGTCGGAACTGGAAAACACCGCATGCATGAGCGAGTAATTTGGTGGTCTTCACGAAGTAACTATTAAAAGTGACGGGTTTATATGCAGTATGTTGGATTTTCAAGATGCAAAGCTATTTTGAATAATTCAGGTAAGGATAGCTTTATTTGTTTCTGGCGATATACTTGAAGGCATTATTTATATTTAGATCTGTATGCTGTTTAGTGTTCGATATAAAGGTACTGAAACAATATGATTTCATGAATTTATCAGCAGTTTTAATAACCCACTGATACACTTATACAAGGAGTCAAAATGAATACTTTCAGTTTAGTTGTGTGGCGATGTGCCAAGGCGATGAGTTTGTAGTGTTCGTTCTATAGATGTTTATAGCAATGTGCTTTGAGATATGTCCATTCTTATTATATGTTAAATATATAGTGTATACTCTATAGTCTATATGTATGCAGTACATGAGTACATATAGTGTATATAGTTTATTGGCTATTATAGCCTACGTTGAATAAGGTTTTTAAAGAATGAGGCAATACTATAAATTATTACATAGGGAGCCCAAGCGTTGATCTGTGTCTGTGTTGTATGTTTTTCAGTTTATTTATTTTAGTGCCTTTATATTGCCTTTTAATTGAATTATAACACTAATATGTCATATAATAATAATAATACTCTTATAGTCGAACATATAATAACAACATATAACTTGATTTGTGTTGTATGTTTTCAGTTTATTGAGTTAAGATCTATTATTAGCTTATATAAAAGCACCGCCTTTCGAACCTGACAACCCGTTCGCAGGACACGCGCGTGGTAGACGCGCGCGATCAGAAGTAAAAGGCGGTAAGATATAAATAATGACATGAAGGGATGAAACTCTTAAAGTTTGTCGTATCATGAATGCCCCGACTTGAGTGGACCAATAATTATGCGATGAGTGACGTGTCAAATGAACGCCGTCAACCTTTAGGAATAATTACCGGTAGCAATAATATCAACAAGGAAACAAACTCGAGTACAACTCACTGTTTCAATGTCGTCCAATGGTAAGAATATGGATATATTTCGAAAATATAATATGAATACACATTAATTTTATCTTTCACGGCAAATATCAGTAGAAAGGTTTGCTCATGTAATTGTTTTTCACATCTGTCTTCTGATAGGATTTTGCAAAATTATTCAGAGGTGCCAAATCAATATGTACGTGTTGAAGACTTGTTGCAGCATTATTTAAAAGATGTGGTATCGAAGGAAAATTTTTATCCACCCCACTATGAAATATGCCGTATCGTTAAACGTATTTTCCCGATGATTAAGGAATCTAAGACACGACCAAAGGAAGACGAATTAAAACGTAATAAAGTAATATCAACATTGCGCGTTATGACATCTTGCAAAATTGTCCTCTCAGCTTGTTGTCGTTTGAATATGTGAAGACTACTTACCGACCAAAACACGGGTTTTATCGAAGTGCACAAAGTCCTGCAGATGCAGTAGTCCTGTTTGTTCATGTGAATTGGCGTCACCGATGTGGCGGAAATCCAGTTGTTATCGAACTGACAATTCATGAAGATCTGGATTTTCAGGTCAACATAGCTGGAAAACGTGTGGCAACATACAACCACCTTTCACGTCTAAGCAGTGTAAGGGATTTAGATAACTTAATGCTTTTAGTAACTGTGAGTGATTTGTGCAGGGGTTTCGTAGTATCATCAGAAAGGGCATCAAGAGATATTAATGGCCAAACGACTGGTGTTTGTGAGCGCTGGTCCAGTGACCAGAACAATACATTCGAAAGTCGTCACCAATCTTTATATTGTGAGAGACTTCTTCACATAGCAAAAAAATCATTGATATGCCACAGTTGCAATACAATTAGAGAAAATTGGCACAAAATCCTGTGTGCTGATCCCGTCAAAGTACAATCAAAGGAGAACCTTAAGAGAAAGAGAAGAGAGGATACGATGGACAGGGCAGAGCTCATTCAGAAACTCAAGGAAGAAAGAAGGCTGAAGAACAACGCTTTACGACGTGAAAGGTATCTGCGAAAAAAGATTAATGAAGGAATGCTAGTGTTTGATAATGAAGATAATGACGACTTCACCAAAATATTCGAAAAAGTTGGAGAAGATAAAGTACCAGATAATTTTAAATTAATGTGGAAGGAACAGGCAAAGGCACTTTCAGTTAAAGGATCATCTGGTAACAGATGGCATCCTATGTAAGTATAACCCAACTATATGTTAATTGTTGTAATATTGTTTCTACTAATTAAGCCTGTAAGATAAAAAGAAACTTGTATCTCCCAGGCTTATGAGAAACTTACAACATGGCCGATGATATGTAACCCTGCAAGTTTACAAGATCATATTTTCCTGGGTTATTGTGCCCTAACCTGTTCACATAGGCGTACAAGACAGGGGGCAGAGGAAGCAACTGCAAAACAAAATTTGGAAAACCATGGAAATTCAGGCAAATGCTAGGAAAAATCAAGAAAATTTAGGCAGATTTATCAGAAAATATGTTAAAATCAGGTTATTTCAGTACAATTCTCCATAAAGATTTGACCAAACTTTCAACTGCCCTCCTGGAAAACATCAGCTCCATTCTCCTATGCCTCAGTTCACTGTGGCTAAACAGTAAACAATTAAGAGTACAGTACATAAGTTATAGGATGATGTAATATTCAGTACTGTATGTAGAACTGCCAGGATTGAGATGGGGGCGACTTGTATTATTATATTACCACTATTTTAGAAGCCCCCTTTTGAAAGCCTTGAATTTTACAGTGGTTTCTATATATCATTTATACCTCCCATAGTCAATAAATATTTGCTGTCTGTGAGATTATACCTTGTAAACTTGGAGTTTATAAGGACATCAAAATGTTAAAATTTTTCTTTCATATATTACAGGTCCTCATATACATGTACAACCTTACAGGCTGTTTATCCATAGCCTATTGAAGGGGAGATGGCTGTGAAACTCATTAGAATAACAATATAACTCATTATCTATGTTGGTCAACGTTTATTCATAAATCTGGTCCTTCACCGTTACATGTGTAAATTGTATTTTTACCCAACTAACCAGTAGCAATGTTTTAGGAGCGTCACCTATCTGTGACTCGAACAATAGGGAAACTGGATATTGCTATTGGTAGATTTGGCAGAAATACAATACACATGTGATGGTGAAACAACCAGATTTATGAATAAACGTTGACTAACATAGATAATGAGTTATATTGTTATTCTAATGAGTTTCAGTCAGCCTGCATCTCACATTCGATAGGCCATATGGTTTATCCAAACTGCCACCATTGTTTATATATTATCATTTTTATTGTATGTAATTGATAGACGTGTATGTGGTAATACATATAATTTAAATTAGTTTATAAACTATTACAATTTAATTGTAGGGTTATTCGATTGTGCCTATCTGTTTGGAACAGAAGTCCAGAGGCTTATAGTGAACTTTCTCAAAGTGGCATGCTTAGACTACCATCTGGTAGACTTCTTCAATATTACAAGAATGCTGTTCCCCAGCATGAAGGTTTCAATGAAGAGGTGCTTCAGTGGATGGAACAAGAAGCTACTAAAATTCAACTATCTGAAGATGGAAAATGTGGTGGCATCATTTTAGATGAAATATCAATACAGGTATATGAAAGTAATGTAATATGATGTAAATGGTTTTGCTTAAAGGTGCTGTACAGTCCGGTTAGCACACATCTAGCTTTGCATACATTTTTTTCTATAAAAACAATGGAATTTATCAACAAAGTTTTAGCAATTTTATATATTTTCCTGCTTCCACAATAATATAAATTATCAATTAAAGTATCACAATTAAGCATTGCAAGAAAATTTATTACCTTCTTATATTACAAGCAGGAGAATACAATATACACATGGTGATGCACAGAACAGAATGTACAGCATCTTTAAGCAATGCATGTGTTGGTGCCAGTATTGGATTAATTAGGTGGCCTATTAATACACTTGTAATGATTAAATTTGGTTCACTTATTAGTAATTTCTAATTAGGGTTAGCTGATGTGTTTAATATGCACTTTTAATTGATCTTTTTATTGAATGGTTGAATCTAGCTAATAAATGTTTCCTAATTATAGGATTTTAATGGGTGTGTATACTTTCATACATTGCCTCTTAATTGATGAGTCATTGTCTTGAACTTTATATAGGAGGATTTGCAAATGAAGAAAGTGAATGGATCAAACCAACTTGTTGGTTTTGTTGCCCTTGGTCAAGAAAATGAGGACATTGAGCAAATATGCACTGAAGGTACATACTGTATGATACTCAATTTACAATTACTATGATTTAACCTATATATAGTTTATGTTCAATTTGTTAATTATGATGTCACTAGTTGAGGGGAATTAATTGGTTTAGAGCTAATATAGGTCGATCCATTTATATGGAGACAAAATAAGTTAATTACTATATGGCATATTTTGCTAAATGAATGGCCCTGATGAGTTTGTAGATGATTATACTGTATGTTGGTCCAGTATGATTGGTGTAACCGACATTCTCCTATTACCTGTTTACTGCCTGGCAGCCAAAGCTTATTTCAATTACAATTAAAAAAGTTGAAACATAACTATTTTATATTTTGCCATGACAGGAAGTGATGAAGATGGAAAGGTGTACTTCAATTCGTGTTTCTTGGCCACACAGGATTCAGGTTTCCTTTTGCTCACTGGCCAACCACAGAAGCAAGTGCAACAGGCCTATACACTCATTTCTGGAAGGCTGTTTATTGGCTATTGCAAGGTGGTTTTATAGTCCATTATTGTTGTTTTGATGGTGGAAGTGCAAATCGTTCATTTGTTAAGTTACACTTCAAAGACAAAGACCCATGTGCAGAGAAGTTTACAACTATAAATCCATACACTGGAGACCAGCTTGTGTTCATACTAGACCCTTATGTAAGTTTATTAATTACTTACATGTACTATTTAAAGGCCCGGTCACACTATTGCGTATCCTACTAGCGTATGCCAGCGTATGAAAAATATCACTCATACGCCGGTATACGCTGGCATACGCTAGGGGTACGTTAGGCATAGGTTGTATACGTTTCAAGCACGGTCGCATACGCTGGCATACGGCGAGGCAGAAATTTTTTTTAAGCATGCTCAAAAAATTTGTGCGTATCGGACGTATGCTTTATACGATAAGCATACTCTAGGCACACGCTGAATACGCTCGAGATACGCCAGATGTACTGTACGGTACTCATACGCTGGC
>CACRXK020012727.1:0-13669 GCA_902702795.2 Paramuricea clavata
ACGTTTCTGCACCCGTTCAATTTTGTTGGAAAGATACTGAGGTAGGCTGGTATGCCAGACTGCACAAGCATATTCCAAAACAGATCTGATTAAGGCGTTATAGATTGAGAGCAAGTCAGCGGGTGGAATTCCAGATCGACGCAACACCCGAAGGATGTAAAGGCGTTTCGACGCTTTTTTTTTATTGATGCTAAAATCGTGTTAGATAATTATAGTAAAAGTATAAAATCCCACTGACACGGCAATCATAAAAACGAACGAGCACCCCTTGCGAATACTTTGGTTTTGTATGATAAAATGATGACAAGCATATATATACCGTACATAAACAGTATACAGTGGGTAGGCACTAAATAATTATAACGATCCCGGCCATGAATTTAAAATTTATAATAATGAATTTATAATTTTCGATCCAAGAATTTATGTCGGAGACTGGGGATGATTGTGTTGATTTAATAATATAGTGCAAAATAATTAGAAAAATAATGCAATTAAGATGAACCAATCATAGGTGAGAATGAACTGAATGTGAGATAATCTAAAATATATATAATGCATGGGACTAGTGAGAGGGAGGGAGTGAGACAGTGATTCAAGTGATGAGAATGTGATTTGTAATTATAATTAATATTTTAAATAAATGGTAAAAAAGTGACTTTTAGTGGACTACAATTCTTGGGAGGCAGGAAATTCACTAAATTTATAATAATGTAACCTAAGGCGTTAGAGAAACTTGCCTACGACGGATAAGT
The DNA here is from genome assembly GCA_902702795.2 of Paramuricea clavata. Taxonomy (NCBI): domain Eukaryota; kingdom Metazoa; phylum Cnidaria; class Anthozoa; order Malacalcyonacea; family Plexauridae; genus Paramuricea; species Paramuricea clavata. Next base: position 756 of record CACRXK020012727.1, read on the forward strand.
TGTTTCCAAAAACCTGTCGACTAAGACTAAGTTTAAATAAGGATACGTTCCTCAGACTTATTCTGATATCTACATCACTTTACAACTCTGTGGTGGACTGAAAGCCTTAACAGGTTACAACCCAATTACAAAGGCATGAGTTGATAAAGCCCACCGGCTTCTGGTACTACTGCGTTCAGTTATTTGTGCAGTGACTGGCTTAACTCAGTGGTAAGAGGCAACACGCTAAGCTGCTCGGCCACCCGTGCTTCATACATGCAGACAAATATGTAGGCGGGCTTTTAGAACCAATTTGTCCATCTGAGACGAGTTTGACTACTAATATGAATTCGGCTATTGAGTATTGTGAATAAATTAAGGCCCTTCCAGTAAATCATTCCAAGACAAAGGGAATATATGGCTGAAAAAGTTTAGGATTCTGTCATTCCATGGCCAAATACAGTCATATACATGTTAATGTTTTCTCAAGTATCATCCACAATAAAAATTAATCAATGTCAAAGTTCTATATAATATTCAATAGGTAAGTCCTTCCTGCAGGGATGGATTTACTGGGGGGTGCACACCCCCCTAGCCCTGGCCAGAGGGGGTGCAGGGGGGTGCTATTTTTTATGATAACGCAAAAAAGACAAAATGAGATACACTAATTTGAGTAATTATAACACTGATGATAAGTGAACTGTGAACAACAATTACAATTCAAATACAGTAGTTGATGGGCGGGCGGCACACATGACCAACACAACTCGGCAGTCAGCACCAGAGCACCCCTCCCCCTACCAGATCATGCTGGATCCATCCCTGCATGTCCTTCAACTAAACATACAGGAAACTCAGACTCAGTTAACAGTATTTTCCTTCAGCTGCCAGGGCTTGCCAAAGGAAAAGGTAAGTGTCTGCAGAGTCTGTCCTTCCTGTGCAAAGCATGCAAGAATAACTGTACACCTCAACTTATGCTTGAATGGCCTCACATTTTTCAATACTTTCTTTTATCTTTGTGCGGAGCTCGTGACTGCAAAATCTACAAAAAACATCAGATTCCAATTTGTTAAAACCACAGTTGCAAAACTCGGGGTCCTTATTGCAAACACGTTTTCGTAAGTAGGATTGAGTTGTCGGTTTTTTAGCTTTTGCATTGAATCACAGCCATACCAAAGAGATGTATTCATGGCGGAATACTTGTTCCCATCTATACAAATAACAAGTATTAGCACAATATCGTCATATAACAATATGCTTCGCTTCCTTCCATTGAATTCAGCCCAAGGCCCAACCCATACTTTAACTTCATTTCTTGAGTGTGCTTATGAACAACATTGCCAAGAGACCATACTGTGGGATTAACATGAAAATATAAACAATAGCCGCGATAAAAATTTCCACGATGCAACTCTAACTCACCCACTTTATCTTCAGTTATCTTAACACGACTAAACAATGAAACGGCATTTCTCAAACAAAGACACAAGCATGGATATGAATGACTAGTCTAGCTTGTTCATTTTAGCTAGAGTTTCAAGAACATTTATAAGGAACATGAAATTATATAAAAACATTCTTGAATCCTTACCTGTAAGGCAGTAATAAAAATCCTTACCATTAGGCCCAGTATCATTGAACCATCTAATGATCCTCTTAGCCAACCTGTTCAGGCCACACTTTGACTTTAGAGTCTCAACATACCTATAGAAGGGAGATTTGAGTGGCACCTGGGAAAAAGTAGAAATAGAAGTAGACAAGTTAGACCATGAAATTACAAGTTTTAACAGATGACTATGTGCTAGGGCACATGCATGGTTCTTCAGGTGCAGTGGTTCAATGTGGGCTTTGTTGATTAAATCAGCCACTAAGGGAATAAATTCCTGTCTGCTTTTCTGCTTAGCAATGAAACCGGTAACTTTCGATCTCCTGGTCTTCTCACTAATATTCGGATTCAGTTTCTGCTTAAACTTTTCAACTGCCTTTGCATCTCTCACTCTCTTGGTATAAACCCAAGGCTTCCAGGTGTCAGTGGGCTGGGGACCAAATAATCCTTTACAATCAACTATAGTATCCTTACTGACATCTGCAAAGGTAGAAAAATAGGTAGCACTGTTGGTTAGTTCTCCTCCTAATAAAAATGCAAGCATTTTCATGTCGTTAGGCAGTTCTCCAATAACAAATTTAACCTGAACAGACTCTCCGTTGACAGCTAATACAGAATACGATTTTTTCTGAATCCGCTCTAAATCAGTCATTAGCTTTGCAATGAAGCATCTAACTGGCAAACAGTTCTCAGAGCAGTTAGCCCCGAAAAGAAGGAAATTTCATTTCTACTCAGTATGTGGTGTCCCATATTGAGAATACTCACCAGCCAAGAGCATGCAGTGTCGTCCTTGCCTAAAGGAGCACCATCACCACCTAAAGCTATATGGAATGTGTTAGGTTCATCAAAAGTCAAAATATTATACTCACCACTATTAATATAAAACTCTGCCAACTTCAAAACAAGCTCTTCAACATCTCTATAACAACCATTCACCTTATCATTTTCGTCCAACCCATCACAAAGCATCTCCCGAACACTATACAACTTACCTACTTCAATAGACTTGATATACGACATCAACCTGCAGTAAGGAACAAGCCTAGGGGTGGGGCAGTTTGCAACCTTAATACGCGCAGCCTGTTTCTTATTTGTGGCACAACAGCTTCGGCAACACTGTCAACTTTGACTTCTTCATGCTCACCCCCTTCACTGCCTGTATAATATCACCTTCCTTACATCTGGTCTCCAGTGCCTCCACCATTCCAATTGTTGCTGGTTTTGTATTTTCCAAACTTCCTCCATTTATTATGCATGCTGCCTCCATTGTCTCTTTTCTCCGTTTCCTCCCTGCTGATAAGCTGTAACCAGGTGCTCCAGTCGGTGCTGATTGTCGTCTTGCTGCTGTCTTTCTGTTAATGGAAAAACCTAACTCCCTCTGATGTTCTACTTCGGCCTGACTAAGCTACTGGACAACTTCATCCTCTAGTTCCTCTACCTCCTCTATCTCATTAACTAGTCTGGGTACCTGCAATACATCAGATGTAGTGTTGGTCAATATTTTGGTAAATATTGACAATTTTACTACTACTGTGACTGTGAGTAGTGGCTGTAGTGCTAAATTTGTAATTACACTGAAAAATATTTATAATGCTACACATCTCCAATCTCATAACCAATTGGTATAAAGAAAAACAAGTAGATGTATTTCAAAATTTGCAGGTATAATTGATGGAAATTTTAACAGTGGAAAACACTGCAAGTGTTTACAAATCGCCAGCCTTTTATATAAATAGCCTAATACTTTGTAAATTTGAAGATATTTATTGATAAAATATTAAAATATATACTCAACTAACAGCTGTCGCCCGAACTTGCTTTGTCTTAGGGTTGACTGCTTCATTGTCCATTTTTTTCTGGCGCATATACCGGCCAACGTTGAAGCTAGTGTATTGACGCCCCCGTGAAAACGGCATTTTTACAGCATTTTAAAACAAAATTCCAAAAACAAAAAACATAGGATTTTAAGTCGATAACATATATACACAACAGCGGAAGAACTTTAACAATTTGAGCCACAATAAAAAACTTAAAACAAGGCGAAAATCTATAACTTTCAGCAAGTGTTGTGAAAGGATGCCATTCGCGCGAACGCCTTGAAAGAAGATCGCTTCCCAAGGAAAAGAATGCGAGTAACCATGGCAACTTTGATACAAAAATTATCATTGAAAATCCCTCTTTCAACCCCATAGACTGTCTATTGCCCTTGAACGACCATAGCTGTTCAAGAAGCAAAAGAAATTGCACAATATTCGAAGTCAAATTAGTCAGCAGTCTTCCTGAATTTAAGTGCGGACTCTAACAAAAATTGTTACGTTTTTAATTAGCGCTTTGGCATGCATTTTTTGTCAAGCGTGATTTAAAAGCTTTAATCATATTTTGAGTTAATAGATGGAAAATGTGTAGGGTTTTTAATTACTGTACAAAATTTCAGACAATTTGCTTTAGTTTAAGCCCCCTTTAACTATTCATGCAAACTTACATATTTTCCTAAAATCAGTTATTTGCATGCTTAATGTCTTTGCCTAATTTGCATATGTCAGCAATAAGCAAATTAGGTAAAGGCATTAAGCATGCGAAAGGATGATTTTTTAGAAAAAAATAAATAGCAAACAGGCTTACAAAACTAAAGCAAATTGTGTGAAATTTCGTACAGTAATTAAAAGCCCAACAAATTTTCCACCTATTAACTCTAATGATTAAAGCTTTTAGATTTTGTGTGCAAGCCATTTTTAATTTGTTGGAAAAGACACACACCCCTGGTTTAACAATTTGAGTCTGAGAATTTTTTTATTATTCTACATTATAAGTACCCATAGAAGTTATATACATAAAAAACTGGATACTAATAGCTCTTTTGTGAAATTGAGAGCAAATTCATATCTGTTCAGTTTTTTTTATACACCCTGTATAGTGGTTATAAATACGTCACTAAAGAAGACCAAAACGTTCTCCTGTCAGACGGACATCCTCAGCTTAGTGGCCCACCAGCGATGGAGGCAGCAACAATAGCAAAAAAAGTAGGCAAGACACGAAGTTTGATGTTGTCAATATCATTCGCAAAAACAAAATCAAAAGTAGGTTAGAACTTATTAATCTGGCCCTAAGGCAAAAAATGAGGGAAAAACGGTTCTAGCTGAGTTTATAGCAAACAGGGGCAACAAAATCGTAAATGAAGCACTGGAGTTAGCAACAGAATTTCATGAAGCACCGGAAAGACTGGCCCGAATGCAAAAAAGCTGTGTCCAGCTTTTGAAGGAAGCTTATTCCAGTGAGTGTACAAGCAATTGCAATGGCAAATGGTTTGAATGCGGGTTCAATTACTGCAGATATTTCGAGATCTTAATCTTGGTTGCAGAAAATACCGAAACGTGTTCATAAATGGTCCGGCAAACACGGGAAAAACATTAATTTTATCGCCCTCCATTCAATTTTCAAAACCTTCACCAATCCAGCCACAGGCACATTTGCATGGATGGGGGTTGAAGATGCAGAAGTGGTGTTACTAAATGATTTTCGTTGGCATCTTCGCTTCTTGCAGCTACTCATAGACGGATTTTCATATTTATTACTGGGGTGGTGCCAGAAATTTTAGGGGGGTGAGCCATGAGCAGGTGACTGAAGCAACACAAAGTGTCACCAAACCCCAGTAAGGTCTATATTCTAGGGGTGGAGCACTAGAGCTGCGAGGGGGAGTCTAGAGAGCAGAAACAAAGTACCCCAGGAAACATTTGAAAAAAATGATTTCTAGCTTCGAAAGAAAGTTTTTTGAAGTTGTCAATTTGTCATATCAATGGATTTGGCATGTCTGATTATCTGTTGAGACTTGAGAGAGTTAAAAACTTAAAGTTAAATGAACCTGTAAAGTGTAAACCCAATAGGCCAATACACAATATGCTTTTACTTTTAAAAAGTCATTGACATTGTGTTGTTTGAATCCGAGTACAATTTATGATGCAACTCCGATGTAAATAACATCTGGGGCATAAAGATTAAATCTAGGCAAGTCTATTTCCTAAAAGAATTAAAAACTAAAAATAGTAAAAATTCCAAACGTTCCTTGTGTGCAAGCTATTCGCATGACAAGGCACTGCAAACTCTATTCAGGGAAGATAATAGAGTTTAAAAACTTTACAATTGCTCCAATAAACCAGTGAATGCAAGCGAGGAGTGATTAGTTTCAGAGTGTTGCACTGTCTTTTTCTGTTCGAGTGTACTCCTATGTTTATTTTGTATCATCAACACTCTGCACGTTGCAGTGGACTATTTAATTACTTATTTATGCCGAATATTGGGGGGGGTTGAAAATTTTTTTGGAGGGGTGGACATTTTGTTGGGGGGGGTTATAGCTAATATTGGGGTGGTAGCACCCCCCTGCACCCCCCACAAAATCCGTCTATGCAGCTACTAGAGGGTGACACAGTGCATATTGCAGCTCCGAAAAACACTTGCAGCAAAGACATAGAATTCAACAAAGACATGCCTTTCTTTGCAACAGCTGACGCTCCCATTGTTCTGGTAAAAGGAGGCTCCCTGGATCAATCTAACATGCAGATGATGCAGGTCAGATGTGTGTTTTTCCATTTTTGGTGGCAAATACCTCAAGATAATTTATCACCTTGCCCGAAATGTTTCGCAAGGTTAATAATAATTGACTAGAGTGAAATTCCTGAATAGTTCAGACTGTTTACTTACTAACATTTTCAACAGCGAAAATGGCATTGCCAAATTTAGTGGCCTTAAATATGTAACTAAAATAAATTGGAATGCTTAAGCTATCCATAACAGAAAATATAAACCTATCGTCACAGATTTCATAAGACATTTACTATTTGATTAAGGAGTGAAAGAGCTGTCATGTAATTTTTGTTGCATGGAATCGGGCATATATTCAATTGTGTTGTTGAAAACGGTTCTCTGTGTCGGTACTCCACGAACATGCCAGGAATTTTCGTCTAATATAGTTTAACTTCTCCCATAGTTTAGGTATTGATGAATCTGTGTTAGTACACGATTTATTTCGCTTGTTTATTATCTCTGAAGATATTTTACACTTCATTTACAAACGGTGGTCCATAAAAGTACAACAATATAAATGGAACAGATTAAAATTCTTAATTGTGCTGCAGATGGAGAACCAATATTATTCCAATTGCTACCAATATCGGTAAAATGAAATTTGCCTGAAAAGATACTGCAACAAAAATCATTCATATTTTGTTTATTTTATATCAAGTAGCGTCACATGGAGTACCGATATTGTTTACATTAAATTGTCAAAGTTCATACCACAGACATTTAAATATATAGCTTATGCACATATTAATATTAATAGAGATAATGGTATTGATACGATTGTTTCTAATATTTGGTCCATTTATGACCGTATTAATTCGTTTTGGTAAGCTTTCAATGGTTCGATCAATTATTGATGAATCAATATTATCACAGCAACGATTCTTTTTCAATCTTCAGTTTTAAAGCTTCGTCAGCCAATTTTTTCTTTATGAGGTGAACAGGGCTCAATATAACGGCCGATAGGTCTCCGATCAAAATGACTGGTCAACTTGATTTTAGCTTGGTCAAAATCTGTTTTTGACCGGTCACTAATACTCATGCACTAACAGTGAAAAAAAGTTATAAGAAATTTGTCTCGAGACAACTTTTATTGCTTAATTTGTCATATTTTAAATGCTTAAGACGTTAGCAATCACTATATATAAAGGTGAACAGGTAACGTTATCGTTGTTACCAGGGTTGTTTGCCGATCTGATTGTCGAGGTTTTAGTTTTGCCGCTGAAAATCCTGAGAGCTTTTGTGTAGTGCGATTACTTTCGCAGCTACCTTCGTTACATTTTCCAACAAGAAAATTTTCTTCACTGTAACCTGGTGTTTTATCTGAGCAAGCCACAGAGCATATGTATGTTGCAAATTGGAGTCTTGCAAGAAATGCAGAGGTATTTGATGTTTTTTCCGTCCACACTTCGTACAATCCTTGATCGCCCAAATCCAGACGATAAGAGAAGCATTAGTCAAGTGGTGCTACCCAAAAACAAACAAACACCGATTCGTTAGAGGATGAAGAGTCTGGAATTCTTACTTGAAGCCAATCACTTTTGAGAAAAATCTGAGTATTAAAACAACCTAATTAGAACAATTAGAACAAAATCGAAACCTTTCAAGTTCAGCATATACTATGTTTTTGCCGTACGTAACTCGACGTACTTACGGTGAAGTTGCGTACTCGCGATGAAATATAGTTTTTCTCTGACAATATTTCAGCAGACATCATATGCGGAGGAGAAAAAATGATTTAAAATTGTAGGGAAAGGTATGAAAATGTGGCCGGTCAAAATGACAGGTGAGGTAAAAAAAAGTGAATGGACAAGAGGTAATTTTGGCCGGTCATTATCCGTTGACCGGCTGTTATATTGAGCCCTGGAGGTGAAAGGTATTTTCTATAGGATTTAGGTCTGGGGAACGTGGAGGTATGCAGTGTAGCTCTGCTTCTATATCATTTAGAGCAGAAATGGACTTTCTACGTGTTTGACACGGGTCGTTATCCATAATAAAATATCTACTGCCTTTGAACCAGCTATTGCAAAGGTTATGTTGAATCGAGTTCAAATAAAGGAAGAGAAAAAATCTCCTGACATTTTTTTCATATGCATCTTCAAAATAATACCTTTCGCATGTGCTATTGCAACCATCATATGCAAGTGCCTTCCACCAGCAAGTTCTTTGCTGCCACTTGACTGTCAACTGAAGTCCCTCCCCAAGCTTTTGCCACACCCTCTACTTTGTTTGGCACATCTTTCATAGGATTAAACTTGTGAAGGAAGGAAGGTGGGAAGGAAATGGAAATGGTTAAGTCGCGCAGGAATAAAATGAGCAAAATGTCAGATGTTCGAATATATTTTCTAAGAGGTTGTCACACATATAGCTTTACCTTCGTTGATTGTCTTGTATTTGATCATCAATCTGCCCATCTCATCCAATACTATTTGCCCAATTACACCATTTCTTTTCATGACAACTGCCTGTCTTCTCTCGCTGATTCCTTTTTTCGTTTCGCAGGTCGACAAGAAGATGCTTCATAAATACATGTGTTGCAGGGTTCATCATATTCAAGAAGTAATTATCCTTATTAAAGACCTGATGCAGTTGTTTGTGCGACACACTATTGATATTTGCCTGTATTTGAGGACAAAGAGTTAAGCATCGTAGAACATCAAATGGGTTGTTGGAGTACTCGTGGAATTGATCGTAGAGGGAGTATCGTTCTGTTGTTCCAGTTACTGGATGAACATTTTGATCGACAGCTGTGTTTGCCGAAACGTAAGTTCATTCTAGCATGTTTTTGAAGTTTTCCTTCACCTGCCATTGTGACACTTTCCAGTGTTGAAGGAAACCACTGCCCATCATTTGGAGCAAAGAAGTTAGGCGTTACTCAGCTTGCAAGTGTCGCCAGATAATTTGGAATATCCAATACATTTATGGTCGGCAGAAACTTGAATGATCAAAGTAAATCACGGTAATCTTGTGGACCTTCGCTTTTTAAAACAAACTTATAATGGCGTAAATCCTATTGTGAGGGCAGGACCAGGACGCCCATCCTCTTAGAAAAATGTAAAATTGAAAAGGTAATGATATAGTTGGAAGTACTAAATAGAGTTGTGCCACAGTAATGTTTTACCTGTTTTGCTTGCAAGTAGACTGTCTCAATAGACCTTAGAAGTGCTTACGTCAAGCAATTTTTAATACAGTTGGCTTCTGGAATGCACAGTGCATTGTGGGATATTTTTAGGTCAATAATTCTTTGTTTGAAAATTGTGACGTAAGCACTTCTAAAGTCCATTGTAGTATGTGAACATGATTATGATATTAGGGACCTTAAGATGTAGGACGGAAAAGACGACGACAACGGCCAAAACAAATTCTCCCAAATAAATTATTGTAATGAAATCTTATTGTATAATATCAATTGTATGAATTTCATACAACTTGAAGAGATCAAAACAGTGGCTTTTTATTCAGTAGAGTTCCACATTCGTACTGAGCCAATTTGCCGAGTATCCACTTCTTACGCACTAAAATGCAAATGTTGTACACAGGACATAAAAACTCTGGGATATTAATTATTCATTTCTTTTCTTAAATATTATTTAATTTCATTGTATTACTAGCCGTCGTCGTCACTTTGCCATCCTAGATCTTAAGGTCTCTAGTATTTATGAAAGACACTGTTGTTTGATAAAGAGAATTGTGCAACTTTAGCAAGAAGAAGAGCCTAACCTACATGTATATATACAGTTCATATAAGGTCTTGAATTTTTTAAGTATGATGGAAATGAAACTTATACTCTGTTTTCAAAGTCTTTCCTGCATTTAAAAAACATTTCAACATTTCTTGGTGCATATTTTTCGACCTTATAAATTAGTCTTCCGTATACATACCAAATTACAAACAGAAATTCATTGGCAAGGACGAAATGCAACGATTCACAGAATGGCTGAGTCTGAATTATTAATTTATGTGCAATTCTCATTTATTGTTAAATGAGGAAAACTCGGAGCTTCGAAACTAAAATTATCTGATGCACCCCATATCTTGGTGAACATTTTCTTAAAATGCTTCTGGTGCATTCAATTTCTTCCTAAGGTATTCCACAGCTTCGTGTTTTGTTAATCGAAAACTCTGTTTGTCACCCATCTGTCCGCAAAGCTTCTGTAACACATTTACCTGTATAAAAAACATAAGCAGTTGTATCCAGATTATGGTTGCCATGTAAATGGAGAAAGTTCGTAGACTTTTACTCTGTCTACTTGTACTCAGTCAAGGGAACATTGACTGTTCAGTACATATACTGTAGTTGTTGTGGAACGTAAGCAAGCGACATGCAGACGTCATATTGTCGAGGAGGGAGGAGACTGACGAGGAGGGAGGAGGGAGGAGACTTTATTACATGTAACCCCCTTCCCCTATATATTCGACTATATATGCATGTTTTAATTGCATCAAACGTCGGTCACAGTCAACTGAGAAATAAATATTGAACTTCTCATTGCACCCCCATGCGCCCCGGAATTGGGAACGGGGCAAGTCTCATTGCACCCTGGATGACACGTCGACTTCCGGGCACGATTGTCTAGCGTGTGTTTATCAGGTTGCCCAGCAACGGTCACGAGTATAAAGTGCAAAATTCGGGCTTTCAAACGATACATCATGCGAGAAAATTGATCAAAAGTTTTCTCCTCTGAAATGGCTTCTTTTGCGGGAAGCCATAAATTTATGTACTTTCCAAAATTGTAATTTAGTCGCTTTTTTGGTCTCATTGTTCACTTATTTATCATGGAATTACTTCGCTTGAGCTCTTTTAGTAATATCTGCAAGATACTTTGCTATTTGGTGAAATAAAAGCTATATTTTTTGCAGTTTATCTTTTGAAAACTGCATTCGCAACAAAGTGTCACCAATGTGTTTGATGGATAGATAGATAGATAGTTTAATAGATTTTACATGGCAGCCGAATTGGCTGAATTGCATAAAATTAACAAAACTTACATATTACAAGCAAATTAAATACAACACATAAACAATTACATATTACTGAATGTAACAGTATTACATATTATATGACATCAGCGCAAATTCAGATATGTCCCCCACCACCACCACCGCTAAAATAGAGATCAACCAAAGTTGTAAGCACAGCTACAGACAGAGACCCAAAAACATGCATAAAAGCAAACAGTTGACGCGAGGCAGCGGCAATGGTGGTGGAAGTCATATCAGAACCCCACCAATATCCTTTTAAACTACTCCTTTGACATAGAAATGACAAAAGTGTTCCTAAAACGATTTGTTCGTGTGGTCGGACAGTCAAAATGTCGCTGTCTTCTCAGATTATATGCTGAGATATTCTTCGGTGGCAGAAGATGGTGAAGTTTGTGCTCGGTATCAGATATAACCGATTGAAATAAATTGAAATGTTTACTCTCGTCTGACAAACAACCAAAGATGAAATACTTTATTTCACTCTTTTATAGCAATCTAAAATGCCTAAATATTAGATTATTCATTTTATTTGAGCATACATATTATATTTTTATACAATTTGTCTTTGAAAAGGACTTATTTCAAGCTAGAGTCAGATTTCAAAAGAAACCACCTGTCTGACATTTTACAGCAACCTACCTACATATTGGCGTGCACAATGTTTTAGCCACAAATCCGTTGTTTTCTCAACAGAAACAAAAGGAATTTCAGTTAAAATTCTTACCTGATGAATATTCAAAAGTGTTTATCTCTTTTTGACGACTTTCAGTTCTCTTAATAGCAAAATAAAGAGCCTTTTGTTTTGTCACCGCACGCTGCATTTGGAAATGCCGGCTGTCAAAGTCAGAATTGAAAACACCTCAAATATTTTAAAATTTTTTCACCTTTTTCATCCTTTGTTTATATTTTAATTAGTAATTTTTGTACTTCGTGTTTTTCCAAACATATTTGAGCTATTTAAAAACTTCAAAGAGGTACAAACACTATGTTTTTGGGTTACAGCATTTTTGGACTTCAACAACAAGTTCTGAAGTTCAAGTTCTCCATTGTAAACTAGATGTCCTGAGTGTGCCTGAGCTATGCCCAAGCCAATTTTTATAGCGTTTCATTGTTTTGTAATTTATACCCTACAACATGAAAACTAATTGAATATAAATGTGTACCAATCCAGGAATCAAAAACTATTTCTCCATTTATATGTTGGGTTATTGAATTATTGCCCTTCAGATGTTGGGTGTCATGAAGAAACAAAATGTCAGAGACTTAAATTTACACAAACCAAGAATTCTCACCCAAAACTCTAATGACAGGGGCGGATTCAGACAGGTTTGACAGGTTTATATAAACCTGTCAGATTTTCCAAAGAAAGAAAATCTATAACCTTCCATGTACATATATAACTAGTTTAAAGAATATTCTGTTTCATAAACTTGATGTTGTCTAATCTATTACGCCATTTAAATACTCTTATTGAAATTTGATTCTAGATTACCGAGCGTATTTAGACCCACTTACATAATAAGCATTTAATTAATTAAGGACTTATCGCGCTGGTTTCCTCTTACGAAATGTTGTAATACTAGACAAATAATCTGCTAATGTATCGTCGTGGGTCGTGGACTGAAACATCGCATGAATCACACATCACCGCCCGCAATTATGAGTAAACCGGTGGTCAGAGTTTTCTCAATGAGAGTAAACCGGTCGATACGCCATTCGATTGGCTAAACGGCTGCGCTCCGACGGATGTAAACCGGTCATAAACCTGTG
>CACRXK020012728.1:1488-14773 GCA_902702795.2 Paramuricea clavata
TCAATAGCTTCAATTTGATATATAGCCCGACGTTTGGGGTCAAGTATTTCTGCTCATAACTCAGAAAAACTATTTTGGCTTCATCAAATCATAGGCCTTCATCATAGCAGTTAGCCTTCCAGTTTATTTATAGTTCAATGGGTTGCCAGGGCCTTTGCTTCCCGTACCAGAGCCTCTGAACCGCGCAAAGGCCCTGGGTACGAGGTTGAATCATTGAACTATAAATAGACTGGAAGGCTAACTGCTATGATAAAGGCCTATGATTTGATGAAGCCAAAATAGTTTTTCTGAGTTATGAGCAGAAATACTTGACCCCAAACGTCGGGCAATATATCAAATTGAAGCTATCGAAAATTGCTATTCGGTGTGGAAATTTCAAGACTTCAGCGAAAAGAAAAATATTAAAAAAATATAAAAACAACTGCAAAACGGCAAATTATCGGTAATTATGTTTGTAGTTTTTCAATATTTCCCTTTTAGCTAAAGTCTTGAAATTTCTACATCAAATAGCGTTTTTCAATAGCTTCAATTTGATATATAGCCCAACGTTCAGTGTTGAGTATTTCTGCTCATAACTCAGAAAAACTAAAATGCACTGGCTTCAATTTCCCCCCCTGAGTTAGCCTTCCAGTTTATTTATAGTTCAATGGGTTGAATTGACCATTTGCGTAATAGACTAAATTTTGATCTCAACAAAAATTTCATTACAGCTTGAAAGAGCATCACAAAATTAGTAATATTCCAAAGTTTCGTTGCAAAATGTTGTAAAATGCGGGAAATATAGCCTTGCGAAATTTGCAATTTTCAGTCATTTTAGATTACAAACCGGAAATTGACAGCCTCGAAGGGTTTGGGGCTGTCAATTTCCCGTTTGTAATCTAAAATGACTGAAAATTTCAAATTTCGCAAGGCTATATTTTCCGCATTTTACAACATTTTGCAACGAAACTTTGGAATATTACTAATTCTGTGATGCTCCTTCAAGCTGTGATGAAATTTTTGTCTAGACTTGTTTAGTTCAAAATTTAGTCTATTACGCAAATGGTCAATTGCCCCCATCTTGGAGACAGCAGTCCACTCCAAGTCTATCGAGTATATTGAGATCAGTGAGGCGGCCAAAGACTGGTAACTAATGGCGGGAGATTGTAAAATTGGACAAAATAAATGGCATAAAATATTTTACTCGAAGAATACCAGCAAATATTACTGATCTTTTCGCGTTTTTAGTTGTTTGAGGATCAAAATGAGGCGAACTACATTGGGAACAATGAATATAGGGAATAAAAGCAGAGTTCCTGCAAAGGATAAGCGAGACGAAAAGGTTCGACCACGTTCGTCGTTTGGTGTCGGAGGTCGGTTGTCAAACCCCGGCCCAAGATTGTCTGGAGCACGGCCTAAAACGTCTTTTGGTTCATCTAGGTTTGTCTAGGTTCTATGTATTATTTAGTAAAGTATTTAAGTGTGCTTTCCCTGTCAAAATCAGTGCGAGTAACAGACTAAAGACCGGAGATCAAACGAAGATCGTGAGTGCAATATGAGAGTTGGCAGTATAAATATACTAGTCAAAATTGCAACCGCGATCATGTTTCTCAAAATTTTGTTTGAATTTTTATTTAACAAATTTATTCACTTATTGAAGATAATAGAAATTGACTTGTGTGCTACAAGCCTGCAACAAAACCCCTGATAATAGTTGTGTTGTTCCAAACTTTGAATATGGCGTATTGTCGTACAGAAACGCAGCCAGAGATTTGAGCTGTAAAGCACTAAACTCTTGTCAACTCTTACCCTCAAGGGGACTAATAATTCTGATGTGAAATAAGTCATCATATATGTACTTAATGTTATTAAACATGATGACTGTATATGTAGTACTCAGTACAATCAATTGTTGTTGTTGTTGTTGTTGTTGTTGTTGTTGTTGTACAATCAACTGTTGTTGTCATGAGTTGATTGACCTGTGTCTGAACTGCCTGAAAAATGTTGTGTCTACATACTGTATGCTAGTCAAATATCATTGAACTTGGTACTGTACCTCTTCAATGAAACATCTGACTGTTGCAAATTAAGAGTAGAATGAAAAATGATTTACCTAATTTAGCTATGTGAGTTTGATTTACAGTGGTTCCCATCTAGTTTTGAATGCTAATAATGAGTCGTTCCAGAAAAGATCCATACTCTCCCCACGGGGGAAATTTCTGCCGTCCAGAGGGGGAGGGGAGAAAAAATTGCTTCTGATAATAGTAAATGTATTAGGACATCCGAAGGGGGTAGGGGGTTAACTTCCCATTTCCTCTGTGGGGGTGATATGGATGTTTTCTGGAATGACCCAATCTGAACTAATTTATATTTAGGCGATCAAGTCAATATGGTCGTGGTGATCCTCATACCCAATTGAAGGACCCAAGGCCACTTAGTGATAAATGTGAGTTGCACGCAGCTAATACATAAAATTTAGAACTAGAGAGCCCTTAGAAATTGCATGTATACAGTACGGTATATACCCAGAGGTGTAACTTAACACTTGCCTGGGGCAAGTGAATATCATGATGGGCAAGTAAACGTTTTATCTTGCTTATACCCCCTACCTATATAGGTACCCCAGTGGCCATTGTCTGATGACAAGTGAATTTTATTTAGGGCAACTAATTTTCATGTCTAACTTGCCCTGAGGGCAAGTGGTCAAATTCAAAAAAGTAAACTTACATCACTGATACCTCTGCCAGCAAATCATAAATTTCATAAATTTGTACATGACCTAATCACACATTCAGTTTTCATTGTTTGGGAAAGCAAACAAATTACTTTGATTGATTTCTCATTCAATTTTCGAAGACAAACTAATACACCAGGTCTTTCAGAATCATATTAACCCTTTAAGTGGCACTGTGCCGTACTTTATTATTCTACTCTGTCTACAAATGTCGGACAATTTATTCATCAATACCTGGTCAATGGGTTATTCAGGCTATCTTGAACAGTCAGTGTAGGTAGTGATGATAATAAGAAAGCTGCTGATTGATAGGGATAAACTGCATGGAAAATACAAGCAGAACTTCGGCGAGCCCTTCTTGAGGAAGTCAATAGCGAGGGTCATGAAAATTACATGAGCTTTTATACTTAGTGAATATATAACCAGCAAAAAAACTTCTGCTTTTCTGACTCACACAGTTCATGGTTAGACTGTTATTACTAATTTCCCGACAAAGGTCCTTCGCTCAAAATTCTGAAATTTTGCATAATTATTGTATTTTTCAGGTAGTTGTATCACTACTGTATGTACCTGTCAAATTATCAATCTGCTCATATTTCTAGTTAACCCATTAAGTTGCATTGTTCCCCAATGTGCCCAAAATTATCTGGCATTAATAAGACAGAGTATTTTTTTTTTTGGGGGGGGGATACAACTTAATGAGTTCACCAGCAATCAGCATACTATTGCATGGAAATTTGTAGTACAGTAATAAAATTTGTGGTACAGTAATATGTACGTTAGTTTAGTTATAGTTTAGATTTACTATGTATTACTATAAGTTAGTACTTATATATGTATGTGTATGTACTTTTTAAGCTTACCAGCTAAAAGAAATCAAGGATATTTTACAGGTATCAAATACTGCAGTGGTAAAAGCCTTATTGAATACAGAACTTTTATATTTAATTTATTGACAAGTTTAGTTTGTCATGTACAGTAGACACTGTCAGATAAGACCCTGATGCACATACATGTACAATATACATACATACAAACTTTCTTTAACCACGCTAGCCTCAACAACCGTTGGGAGGCTGATTTCCATTCAGGGGCTCACCGAGCTCTTGTTCATTATGGGAATGCATCAAACCTTATTGATCCAAATAATGTAGTTGATGCAGGGTCTGAATTTTGCATTATTCTAATTATATCTACAGGATACTAAAATTTGGTTGTGGATACCAAACTGTGAATGACTTATATTCTGACTGGATATTACAAAATTTCAAACATTAATTAGAATAATGCTAAATCTCTAGTGCGTGGTCTCTCAATAGCCTTGAATTAGTACAGTACAGTATGAGCCTATCTTCTTGAAAATAACCTGAGTGTCTTGATTTCCAAATTGGTGGTCTAGTTGTTGACTTTTAATGTATAACAATGAAAGACATGTTCAGGGATGTCAAAATTTATGGTACCCAGAATCCAAGTACTAGTGTGGGATACTGTACTATATAAATCTCAAATGGAATACTAGAATTTTGGGATGCTAGAGTCCTAGTATCCCAGTGGGGTACTGAAAAAATTTAAATTTCAGACCCCAGTTGATGACAGACTAACAACATGTATCACATTTTTCCTATTATATTGTACATGATTCACATCTTCACACTGTCAGTGTGCAATTTTTCCTTGTTCATCTGGGACCGGTTGTTCGAAAGCCGATTAGCCTAACGCTAGGAACCTTAACCTACACTTCTAAGCAAACTTGTTAACAGCTTGTCTATAAATTTGGAAAATAATGTTTCTTCAGAAATCTTGGCTGGGTCGATAGGAGACTTAGAGTTGGCTTCCCTGAAGTTTTGAAATAAACAGACGTGCAGAAATACACAAACCAAAACACCAGGTTACATTTTAATCCAGGGTTAGCGCTAATCCAGCCGGCCCCAGATTTTTTACCTACAGTAATTCCTATTTTCTTTTATTTGAACCACAGTTTCTCTCAGAGAATGATTATCAACACCCAATCTCCACGAAAACGATGCAGATACCAACAAGTAAAGAATTTCTTAAAGTATTTTCAGTAAGTACTGTACATGTATATCTTGAAACATTTAATATACGCCTGTAAGCTGATTGAGGGTAATACTGTATCTGGGTATGTACATGCAATACCTGTACACACTTCCAGTGTTTCCAATAGAAGCCGGCATCCAGCAATTTTCACTGTCTGTTGCATGATCTGGTAATCTCCAGTTCTTTCTCAAAATTATAGCCCAAAGTATTCCCTTCTTACCCCAGTAATGTGAAGGGAAAGGTTTCCTGCCTCTATAAATCTCACACGATATGCTTTGACGTTAAATGCGACAAAATCTCCTAAACTGTAGTCTCCAAAATGACTGGAAATTCCATACCAAAGAGTCCAAATTTCAATGAAAATTTTCGCGGGGAAACACAAACCCATCGGTCCGGCCCACCCGCTAGGTGGTGGCACCCTTAAAATCTCATGTACACCACTCCTCTGAAAAGAGTGGTATCAGTCAGGTTTACAAGGTATACTGTATCTCCCCAGCCTGCTTGCAACCCTAAATTAAATCCAAATTCGGGCTGCGAGAAGCTACCCAGGCCTTGCCCTGACAAAACCCTAATAAATGTATGATAAGATTTACACTCGAATCCTTCTACAAACCTTTCAATAATTAGTTCTATCCAGTGAGATTTCCAAAATCCTGATCAGATATTCTCTCAAATGTCACGTGATTGCTACAAATGACTCGTATCTTGTGGGTTCAAGGAACAGATTATTCCTAAGCTAGAAACAACGAGACTTGAACCTGCAACAAACCCCCTTTCCATTGAAAAAAGAATTTGCACCCCTTCCTGTCATTAAAAGCACCAATTGAAAGCACATACTGTATCTGCCCGTTGAATTGACCTACAGTATAGTTCTGTACGAGGTTAAAATTTCAGCCAAAAGCTGGACCTAGGTTATTCTGAGAATTGTTGCACTCCGCTGCCGCGCCCAAATTTCTTCAAGACCAGGGACGATAATCAAAGCTGAAGAGAGGGGGGGGGGGGAGAATTAAAGGTCATTGAAGAATATACATACAGTACATGATCCCTGCTTTGTCAAAATTTCACTCAAATTTAGCTTGAATGTTTGTGTTTTCGTACATGTTTGTCTTTAAATTAATCTTAGCATCTCAGGCATGGTGAGTTCCTGACCGCTGCTCCTCCCCTAAACGTTTTCCACCTCCCCTAGCATTTATGCCTCGGTATAAATACTGTGCGTCTCTTATCTAGAAATATCAAACTGCTCTGATGAAGAATTTGACTCCTGAAACATATAGCACTATTAACATTATCTGCTACTGATTAACATATGTCTGCAGATAGCACTATTAACATCAACATTAATATACTGTACCTTTCTCAGTTTCTCTACAGTCGGATCAGTCCAAATGCAACTTACAAGAAGCTTGTAGAAAAGAGGCCAGAGGAAGAGGTACCAAAGATATTGAAAAGCCTTGGATACCCATTTACAATTCACAAGACTTCCTTGTCCAATGTTGGCTCACCTCATACCTGGCCCATACTGCTTGGAGCGCTGCACTGGCTCATGGAGTTAGTAAAGGTTTGTGATTAAATTTTCTTAAAAATGAAAACATTTTCTATCAAAATTGTCGCATCACCACACGAGATGACTTCACCATGTTGAAATAAACTTGCGTCTGATAAAAAATATTGTAGTTTCTGTTTCCCAACTGACCGGACCGGTTTTTGGATGTCGGTTGGTTGTTTGCTTACCTACCGCCCCTTTTTGTTCGTTGCTCGCTTAGTGATAATTTATTACAATGACGTCCGTTGCCCACAGCTATAATTTATTTCTTTTCGAAATGTTTATGTGTTGTGGCAATGCAATGGCTCTGGGTACGAGACTGTGGCAATGTCATGTAATAGCTTCAGTATTATACAGTTGTAGGCATTTATTACAGTACTACCTAATTTTGCAAGTTGTGTGATACTGAAAGAAATTTAAATTTCAAGGAATATTTTTATGTGTGCTCAAGTGAAAAAAACGGGTTTTTTGACCGATTTGTGCATCAGGTGATATAACTTATATCAACGTTTTCAGTTCTAAGAAAGTTTGGGAAATTTTTAACCTTTTTGTTGATTTTTATGGATAATTTTTTTTAAAGAAATTTCAAAACTTTCTGCCAAAAAATATTGAAAATCCTTTCTATAGCAATCAAAAAATTTTCTAGGAACGTCGTTCCTAGGATCCACCACTATTTCCAGGTCTGCAACTGATCCAGGGTTGTGATGTACATATCGCCTCCTCCGCAGGCAACTGTATAGTTCTGCAACGTTATTAACTATAAAAGATTTATCAGGAACGTAGAAAATACAAGGAAATAGATATGATATTAATAAACAAGAAGCGTAAATTAAAAAGGCCTGGAGCTATATTATCCACAAGCCATCCTATTTTTCCGCTCCAGGCTTTTTTAATTTACGCTTCTTGTTTATTATTATCATATCGTATTTCAGAACTATTTCCTTGCATTTTCTGCGTTCCTGATAAATCTTTTATAGTTATTAACATTGCAGAACTACACAGTCGCCTGCGGAGGAGGCTAGTATGTACGGTAATTTTAAAAAATTTAGTCGCCCAAGTGGGTACCAGAGAACAAGATCTGGTCGCTAAATTTAATATCTTGCAGGTCTCTCTAAATCAATTGTTATGTTTGTATATATAGATAAAATAGAATAACAGTTGTTTAATACTGCAAATTACTGTATATATGCAAAAGCAGATTGATTTAAAGTGTTTCTCAGTCGCTACTATAGGACTATACGTTTAGCAAATACTTTATCTGGTCGCCAGATGAAATATTTGGCGTCCGGTCATTTCAACCCCTGCAACAGATCACACTCATATGTGGCCATTGCTGACCAATGTCAAGCAAAAAGAAGTTTAATTAATTTTATTTTCTGACCTACTTACCCGGCTAACATAGGATTTTTTCGCTGGGCTTTAAAATAAATTTGTTTGGCTTTAATATTTTAGTTGTGTAAATTTGTTTAAAAAAATCCGATTATAGGACTTTGAACAAAACATGAGTATGTAGTTTAAAAGTACTGCACTCTCGTCAAGGTTTGATTACGTTAAAAAATCTACCATGATGATAGAAAAAAACATTTTGCACTGTACCCGAGTTTTATCACAAAAACTCCGATAGTGTAGAGCAGCCAAGTTTAATCTCTTAAATCACCATTGACTCGGTGTTTTAGTTTGCTATGGCAGTAAATGATGATGTGGAACAGTGTTTATTTCCTGAGCTTGATGGTACTGATGACGATAATGATACTGCCATGAACAAGGTTAGTATGGATAATTGGTAACGTCCTGTATATACTGACGTCATAAATGCTGGGAAATTACGGCACCCTATACCTACGGCAGCTATATATAATGTTCTCGAGTGTGTATATTTCATAATTTCCATACCCAGCGCAAGCAGAAAGATATTGTCTACGCGGCTGGGTCGAGAACATTTTCAACTTATCATATTACGGAGTGAACAATAACACAACATATATATATATATATATATATATATATATATATATATATATATATATATATATATATATATATATATATATATATATATATATATATATTAAGATGAAAATGTTCTAGAGTGTGTATTATATAATTTCCATACCCAGCGTAAGCAGAAAGATGTTGTCTGCCGCGGCTGGGTCTTGAACCCGCGACTTCGAATTACTAGATCGACGCTCTACCAACTGAGCTACACGGTCAGACGGATTTAAGACTGGAAATTATGAAATATATACTGAATGTCATAAACATACTCGTTTATATTAATTCAGCATTAATATAAAAATAATTAATATAAAATAATAATAATAATTAAAAATTAAAAATAATAATAATTAATAATTATAATAATAATTAATAATTATAATAATAATAATAATTATAATAATAATAATTATAATTAATATTAATAATTAATAATTACAATTTTTTGATTGCTAGAAAGGATTAATAATTAATATAAAATTAATTCAGCATGTTAATATATGCTGAATTAATATAAACGAGTATGTTTATGACTTTCAGTATATATTTCATAATTTCCAGTCTTAAATTCGTCTGACCGTGTAGCTCAGTTGGTAGAGCGTCGATCTAGTAATTCGAAGGTATATATATATGTATAGTAATTCGAAGGTATATATATATATATATATATATATATATATATATATATATATATATATATATATATATATATATATATATATATATATATATATATATATATATATATATACATGTATTACAATAAGTATCAATTCAAGCTTTCCCCTTAATGTACAACCTGCATTCAATTAAGTTGTACAGGTATATTCTCATGAATGTTTAGGTTTTCTTTGATTACCTTGAGAGAACATACGACGCTTTTATGCAGGGATTGGAATTAGAGAATCTTGGAGAGTATACAGACGCACTAATTGAAGAACTAAGTATGTGAAAAGTTTAATTTTTCGACAAGGTTTACCAAATTGACGGAAACCAACATAGATTTTTTGCATATTTTTCGTAGGAAGTCAAAATGGTTCTGTGTTTGCAGGTACAGTAAGATATATTGTTTGTTGTTTGTATACTAACATATTGGTATACCTGCATTTTTGTTACCAAAATTACCGATTACTATAATAAATTAAAAAATATTTTGGATTTCAATTTACTGCAACACAACTCAGTGATCCAAATGTAACAATATCAATTCAATACACTGTATATAGCAATGCATTTACCATGGCTGTAGGAAGCAATGGAGCGACGCTACCTAAAAAGTCTAAAGGGCTAACTCCAAACTAAAATATACTGTACGCTTGAGTAACTTGTGTAATTCAAAACTAAGTAAGTTAACCTGAGTGTCAGGCTCTATTTTACAAATAGAGCCTGACACAAAACTTAACCTGATCGCTTTCCACCCACAGCAAAGTTTATATTTAGTATCCAATCAAAATGTCGCAGGAGAAATTTAAATTTCACACAACGACAACAACAATCTAATTATAGCATAGCAGCCCACTAAACGGCTGAATTTAAATTAAAACTGCAATGAACTTATAAAATTAACAAAAATAATCACAAATTAGCGAAATATATTGCAAATATAGCTTATATTAAATCGCCACCCGATTGCTCTCTCCTCCGCAGAGGTTTCAGTGACTACAATGAGCTTTACATGGCGCTTATACCGTATTTATCAACAAACTGACGTATAATTATAAAGTAGTATATATATATTAACAGCGAATTTTTGGACCTAGTTTTTTTTAGCTTAAATAAAAATTCAGTCTTTTAGAAGCATTTTCATATATATTTGACCATCATGCGATGCTTAGAAGTTGCCAAATTTAACCTCTGAAGTTGGTTATCGCGTGCGAACTTTTCCGCCGCCATATTGATGCCGTGTGACGTCATAAGATGAACGGAAACGAAGATATGAAGGTCGTATTTGTAGTAAATTATATGGCGCGTCAACATATTGCAGTGGAATTTTTCTCTATTTCACTTGTTTATGGCGCAGATAACTGATTTTTAAAATCGAAGAACAAGTGCTATATTTTATTGTTTATTTGACGGCGGAATGACGGTTACAGACTCAGATAATAGTGTCAGTACTACATCTGGAAGTCAACGAGTATGGACTCGGCTAAGTCGGCTTTGAAGTACGATGATGAACCAAATAGCTTTTATACAGCTTCACTAGACGAAGTGATAGAGACATTATATAACGCCGCTGCAGATATGGGCAACTACCATCTGTGACTATGTTGGAGCAATCAAGCGATGGTACAATACCTGTAAAATTAGTGGTAAGTAGATCCTTTTTATTGCATGTATATTTATATTGTATTGTGCTCGCCTCGGTATTGTGTCTAATTGTTTGTCACACATCTGGTGTGTGCAACTTAATATTTATTATAAACTGGATTGTGCGTGACAAAAAATATAATAACGTTTATAAACACAAGCATATTCATAGCCTAATAATTCGCAATACTCAAAATGATTTGATTTTGTTTTTAATAGATAGCGATAGGTGTAATTGGCAATTATGGGCTGTGGTTCTATTGATGGCTAGTTTTATTTGGATGGGAAAACAGAAGAAAATCATTTCCAACAATAACGACACAGCTGCCTTACGTTTGAGCAGAAAAGCGATCGACTTTAGTTGGATTTGGCAGATTGTGACTGAGTTCAGTTAACCATTGAGTCAAAATTGTGCCACAGTGCAATATCACATTTACTGTAATATTTTGAAATTATATTAATCTTCAAAGTAAATCCCTCATGTTTTGTGCACAAATATATTTCTCACATAAATAGCGTACCAGTACAATATTATACTATTGTATTATTATATTTATTGTTACTTTATACTATGCAATATGTATTATTGATATGACTGAATATAACTCCAATGTCATTGTTTCTCTCAAAATGTCATCAGAAGTCTTGACGAAACTAGGTCAAGCCGTCAAGGCATGCTGAATTGTTGTCTTTATTTCAATCTCAAGATGCTCTGGACAAGAAACTAACTTAACAGGAGATAGTCTTTTTACAACCACAAATGATCTAAAACATAAGAAATGTTAAACACTTTAGACTAACTATATAGCATCATTTGCGCAAAATATTCACCATGTGTGCGAACATATTAATTTGTACTTCACTATATACCTGAATTATTCGCCTTGCGTCTGTTAGTTGTACTAAAGCCAGGGGAACAATTCTAGCCATGTAAATTGTATAAACAGTTTCTTCCTTCAGTATATTCTTTCCATTTTACGAGCTTTTATCAATGAAAATAAGATATAGCACGAATCTTCTAAATGGGCTCAATCAAAACACTAGGTCTAGGTTCACAGATGCGCGAAAACCCGCGGTCAATGTTTACGGATAAAATTCACTAACTTTCTTTCACTCTGTGGATCTGTTTCTTTGTTGGGAAATAGATGTATGGGTATTCCTTCAGGCGTGCAATAATCTAAGGTAGAACTGCCAGAAACACGGCCTTCGTCTCCGCGTTTGTTGGTTTTACTATAATTTTAATACGCCATGATGAAATCGTGTTCATCTTATGACGTCACATGGCATCAACATGGCCGATCAAAAGTTCGCACAGGAAGTGCCAAAAATGGCCACTTTGGAAGGCTATGTTTGTGGTAAACAGGTCAGGAAGGAAAGCACTTTTAACTAAGCTAAAAAAATGAGGGTCGAAAAATTCGCTGCAGTAGCACTTTAAGTATACTTTATAACTATACGTCAGTTAGTCGATAGTGCAATCTGATGGCGATTTAATATAAGCTACATTTGCAATATATTTCGCTAATTTGCGATTATTTTCTAATTTTACTGCAGTTTTAATTTAAATTCAGCCGTTTAGTGGGCCGGCTATAATTGTAGTTATGATCGTTATAAAATATATCAACAACAATAGTATAATCTAATTAGCACCAGCCAATCAAATGACAGATTTAAAAAATCGTTTGTCTAATCGGCCAATCAGACGAAAAAGCCAGAATCTGGCTTTTTACATGCGCCGCGGTAAAGAATTGTACCAGGCCCTCCTTCATTCGCCGCCGCCAATTAATCCTGGCGAATGAAAACATAAGGGCCTGATACTCAGGTTATAACTAAGTGGAAATATGAATTGTGGAAATATGAATTGTGGAGTTATAACTTCAAAAATCATTCGGAGCTAGGTAGCTAAGCCTGGAGCTGGCTAACTCCAAAAATCATTTGGAGCTACAGTAAGTATAACTCCAAAAATCGTGGAAAAAAGCTAGATATCAGTAAGCCTGGAGTTATACTGGCTAACTTCATTCTCGTACCCCTCGACCCTCGTCATGCTTTGTTGACCTCGTGTAAGACGGACTCTGGGTACATGTACGTGTAATTCCATTTGAAGATTGGCTACCTCCACAAATTAAAATAAAATCTACAGGTATGGCATGTACGAAGTGTTATCAGATTGGCCAGTATCAATTGATAGTGTTAGCTATACGTATTCCTATGATGGGTTTTCTAAGCCTAATTGTCATTTGTAAAGATCGAAGTGAACTAGAATATCGGTATTGGCCCTTGACATCGGTTATCGGAATATTGATAGTTACTGTAGTTCCATATCATATCATCATATCGATACATCACGACTTCTTACCTATATTGCAATGTTCGTGTTATTTAGAAGTAGAACAACTGTCACAGGAAAACCAGCAATTGGAAGAGGAGTTGAAAAGACTTCAAAATGAACCAGTATGATCATTTTAAAAATACCATGCTTAAATATAGGGAAATTGAATGGAAAGAAAATGATTATAAAGAGTCTTCTATAATGGATCACTTGCGCTTTAGAAAAATTTTTAATCTGGGAATAACAAAGGATATTTTCGGAAAGAAGTTATCAAAATTAGAAAAACTGCAAAGTTTGGTTGCGAAATGTTGTAAAATACGGAAAATATAGCCCTGCGAAGTTG
>CACRXK020012729.1:0-14773 GCA_902702795.2 Paramuricea clavata
GACTCTAATGCAATTAATGCCCTCAGGGGGTCTGGGTCCCCATGTTGGGCATGATATACTTCAATCTAACATTTTTAATGTATGGTACATCGATTTGTGAGTCTATGGGATGAGGGTGACCTATGGGAGCACTCCATCCTCACAAATGAGCAGCATGCACATTCCCCATAGACGAACTCCCTCCCCCTGAAATTTACGCAATCTCAAATTCATTAATAATGCATCAGGATATAAATTAGCCAATTAACAATTTTGTTTTATTCTGCTCACGAAGTTAGTGGATACAAGAGAACACAAAAGTGAATCAAAATTGATTAATCTCACTTTAAGTAATGATTTATGAGTATGATTGATGGCATTTCAAACCCCAAGTTCGAGTTGTTTGTTCCAGCTGTTGGAGCTAACTGCAAGAACCTGAAATCCCGTTCAGTTCTTATTTTCGGATTTGAAACATTACATATGTTCATATATTTAAAGACGAAAATGCAACCACGTTTATCTGATGTGTACCATCACTACCATGGTGAAAGAAAATAATTTCATGATAACTTCTACTCATTCTTACCTCTTTTTATGAAGGACTTGTTGAGAATTGGTGCAAGCGAGGGATCAAGTTCCTCCTATAAAAGCATAAAGTAAGTAAGGAATATAAAGTAAGTGACGTTATGACAGTAAAGAACAGTACCATACATTTGCTAAAATACATTTCAGATGTTTAGATCATACACGAACTTGCTAAGATTGTGAAAAGTTGGATAAAAGCACTATACTTCTCGCAACGCTTCCTAACGCTAATAGCAGAGGTTATGAAGAGGTTATAGAAATATTTGTATCCTGGGGAGTTCTTAACTTTGTTGGTCAATAGTGTTATCTTCAAAATATGTTCCCGGCTGTCAAGAGGTTGTGCCAACATCAATCCAATATATACTAATATATTTAGTTTACCATTTCTATCTACAGCAAAATCCCTATGGGGGTGGATTCCCTTTGATTCTAGGCCTTTGTGCATCCACTTCTGAAATCCATCCTCAGACAAATTCGATTTATTTGAGAAGGGGCGGTGGCTGATATTAACCCTTATAGTAATGATCTTAAGCATCAGGATTATTACATTAAATATTTTGCACGAATTGCAGTTACCTGGACATTTTGAAGCAATACAGGTGAACCAAATTGAACTGCATTTTCCAAAGTTCTCAAATAATCTGATTGCTGCAAGTCAATTATTTTCAGACCCTACAAAAATACGAGGTGAGGTGACTTATTATGCATACAAAGGATATTCACATTTATACATGCATCAGATTTAAAATTTCGAGTTTAAATAAATTTTACTAGATCAGAATGCAGTGTATTGGACTAATTTTACATGTTGTTTACAAGTTTACTTTTGGTTTACAGAGGTGTAACTTAACATTTGCTCGCTTGCCCAGGGCAGAATATCATGACGTCCAAATAAACGTTTTATCTTGCTTGCCCGATTGGGCAACTTGCCTTGCTACAAAATGCTGGGCATCTTTAAGTTTATGTTTTCATTGTCGGATAATTTTTTTATAGTGCATGTACTTGATTCAATTTTTTTTTTGTGGGCAAAAGCTAGATCTGCGGCAGGGTATAACATAGAGTATATAGAGCAGTGGGAGAACGGGTCGACATGTTGTCTCCTTAATTTATACCTCCTACCTAGGTACCCCCAATGGCTATTGTCTGATGGCAAGTGAATATTATTCAGGGCAACTAATTTTCATGTCCAACTTGCCCTGAGGGCAAGTGGTCAAAAAAGTAAAGTTACACCACTGGTTTACTCTGTCGACCTATCTTTAGTAGCTAATTTACTAAATTGGCAGTATATATTAACATTCTTGCTCACATTTGTATTTTCCATGTTTTTTATCCATTTTATCGCTTGTCCTTGTGGATCAACCATGAGTGGCCACCTGTAAAAGAAATACTTATTAAAAAACAAAAACTGACAATAAAAACTGACAATACCAGCAAGCTTTGTCAACACAAACAGCATGCAAATGTTGTATTACTACATACATTATCATAACTGCAACTTCGTCGCACTTCAAAGTCCCAAAACATTTAGATACATGAGCCATGTTCACAATTTTCCTGCGACTATTGTTTTTAGATAACATGTTCTATGTCAGAAATTGCGTTGCATGCAAGTTGCAGCAAAAATTACCTTGTGTAACATGTCCTTAAGTAGACACCAGGCCTCGAATTTCCCTGAAATCAATCGACGGCAATGGTGCTAAAAATTGCCGTAAAACGTAACAGCTGTCTACGGCAATTTTGGCATTTTCCACGGCATTTTTCAAATTACTGTAAAAAACTTTAATTTTATTGTTACTTTGGTTTTTGACAAGCTAGAAACATGAGACTAAAACGCATTATTTGGTCAACATCTGAATTCAAGTATCAAAAATTCAAAATAGTAATGCACAGTGAATAGTATAAAAATTGCACTATACGGCAAAAAATTGCCGTCGTTGCCACAATGATCTACGGCATTTTGTTCTCCCTCTACGGCAATTGCCGCGATAAACGTCGAGCCCTGGTAGACACAGGAAAATGTTGTCTATTTGTTAAAAAAACAGTGCATACCTGTTTCCACGTGTAACAATAACACCATTTTCTGTTGAGAACTGATCTGAAGGTAAACCCTAGGAAAAAGATCTACATAGTATAAACTTGTTCACTTCATACAATATAAAACCCAGTGTTATACGTACCTGAATATTCCACTGACGAACAGTTGTTGGCTTGGCTAAAAATTCAGCAAAAGAGAACTTTGGCGTACATGCTACTTTCAGCTCCCGGACCTGAATATCAATGATTAGAATTTTTTGTTAGTTTAAACCTTTTAGAATATTAGTCATCACATTACTCTGCAGTCCGGATGAATTTGAATTACCTGAGCGATCCAGTTTTGCATAACGAGTTCATCTCTGTAGTTGGAGAGAAATGGTCCAGCATATGAGAGGAAAGCAGCAGCCAGCAAACTATCACCAACTAAATAACCGATGTTTTCTTCAAGAATCTACAAGTGAAAGAAATACTCTCAGCTTTATAGCTTTCAAAATCTGACTCGGAATAGTCTTTTTCAATGCAAGCACTAACACCACGCATGGTATTCCGATCACGGTGCACTCTCTGGGGAACTTACGAATGTTTGGACCACTGTCACTATGGCCTAAATATACATTATTTGAACGACCTTTTTGGCGTTTTGTGGAAAATCGCTACTGCGCGCTCAAAATCAGTCCGATTTTCATCAAATTTTCACCAAATGTTCGCCAGTGCATGTAAAATATGGTAAAGTTATAAAATTAACAAACAATAAAATAATGTAAGAATTATTCAGGAAAATCTTAAATCGCGGTACCGTTACGCTTTTGAGTTGTGCTCCTGCTGGTTTTAAGTTATATTTATGAAAATATCATTTTTATACAGTAAAATAGTTGTTCTAAAAAATTTTGTTCGGAAATTTTTGTTTATTTCGTCATTCCGCTGATATGGCGATTTCTTTGACGACTGCAATATATTTCTGAATCGTTTGAGTGAATTGCTCATTATTAAAATATCCAAAATTAGAACAAAGCCGAACACAATTTTGAAACTGACGTCTTTAGCTATGTCCTGTGAAAATTTGAGAAAAATTCGTTAAAACCCACAGGAGAACAACTCGTTTGAAAATCAGTAATTGCCGTAAAATGTTTCGGAAGAAAATTGAATTTGAATATTGCATTTTCAATGTTTTTCTTATTGCAGCAAAATGTATTTTGTTAAATAACTCTGCGAGTTTTCAACATTTTTCATTCAAACTTTTGCAGATAGTACGACTAGTCTAATGCTTTCATGAAAACCAATAAAAAAAATTAGGCAAAATTAACACTCAAAGGTGTTCTGTAACCTTAAAATTTTGTGATCTAGCGAAAATGTAGTCTCCCTCGCAGCCGCTCTTTGTGTCGAGGTTTGTCCTCACGAGCGGCTGCTAACTCGAGCACAACATTCCTTTCCTTGGACTTATTAAGATATTTATGTCGCTAAATCTGATTGGTTAACGTAAGACAAAGCCAAAGGGAATGAAATGTTGTGCTCGAGTGAGCAACCGCTCGTGGGGAGAAACCTCGACACAAAGAGCGGCTGGGAGGGAGACTAGCGAAAATGGGCCTCCTTCTATTTTCATCCAGGTCCGAAGCCCAAACGTTTTGTGTTCCATTCAACAATCTGTCCGGTTTAGCCGAGTTAATGGAAAGCGCCCTTAGCCCTTTGTTCTTGAGTACGTTTATCATAGATATCTTATATACACTAGATAGTGCATCTAATTATTCTGCAATTCAAAAATTGAAGCCGTGATTGCAGACTCAGGATATTCCCATGAAATGAGAAGAGTCGTATGTTTTCTATTTCTTAAACAGGGAACTTAAACATTATTAAAGTTAAACCTATTCCAAATACATTTTCAAACTGTTCAAATGATGAAAGTTATTGTTGTTTTTTAAGCGTTTATTAGCGAGTGGGAAACTCCAACATGGCCGCCATCTATTCAAATGGCGGTAACCGCTGGAATATTCTTGGCTTCAATTTTACTTAAGGAGATGCGCTATCTAGTGTATATAAGATATCTATGGAACCTATTCTACTAACTGTGGGTAACTGAGCAACCACATCCAGTATAATAGACATTAAATAAATTGCTATTGCTATTTTATTCATTCTGACCGCTGTTTCTATAATGATAGCATATTTACATGCATGACACAGTTGTATCTTAACTACTCAAGGAACCATTTAATTATATCATTCAAAAATTATCCAATCTTGAGTAAGAAATTAGTCACGTGCATACGTCTTTATACCAGCTAAAGAACACTTTAACAAAAGGCCATTGTTATGCAAACTATATAAAGATTTTTATATAAAGATTTTTATACTTAAAAACTCATTAATAATTCAGGAGGAAAACACAAAGAAAAATCATAAACTTGTCGTATCTTTATATGTGATAAAAAATCATGTTAATTTACATAAACTTTAGCTTTGATTTTCTCGGTTTAGACAAAGTTTATTTTAAAAATTACTTCGCCAATGAACTCATATAAGATGAATCGTTTTTTATGTTATATCTGATAAGACACTCCTACTCTTGTTTTAAATAGTACATAATAGTTTTCATAATTGTAATATTTAAATCGCATAAAACACTTTAATTAGTTTTCTAAATTCACGCGTAAGATAGCAAGTTCGAATCGATCTTTGGTCAACTTTATTTATTGCAACCATACATGTATAATTAGTATGCAGTACATTGCAACCATGCATGCATAATTACTATGCAGTACACCACTATGTTCTGAGGTGACCCATGGTGACCATACCCCACCATGCAGCGCAGGATTAGCAGCAGGATCAGGGTTAGGAAATCGTACAGGCACTGCAGTACTATTGTATTCTTCAAGTCGCAACAATAATTCCTTCACTTTCTCTGGATATTGAGAAGATAGTTCATGTCGTTCTTCAGGATCCTGGGCAATATTAAACAAAAACAACTTTTTGGTGTCATTGTTCAAATAATTTTCTTCATTCAAGTTGAGGCTTGAGTTCGGAAGTGGATTCCAACGTGAATCTCCCGGACATCCTGTGAGTAGTTTCCAGTCCCCAACACGTAATGCGGCCTGTGGACACCATTGATAACCACCACTTCCCGGTTTACCATACCATGGTGTCTGTACTGGATCGATGTTGTGCAATAGTTCAGTTCTAGGAGATGGTTCACCTGTGTTTATTGTTTCCCAAACATTAAAACCATCTAAAGGTTTTGTACCTTTCAAATTACCACCAGCTAACTTCACCAGAGTCGGAAACCAATCAGAAACATGGATCATTTCATGCGAAACTCTTCTTGGCTTTGTTAACAAAGGGCTGTTCACAAATCCTACACCACGTATACCACCTTCCCACAATGATCCTTTCCAACCCCTCAATGGCCAGTTATTTTGCCCGTCATACACACGACCACCATTATCAGTGCTAAATATCAACACAGTGTTATCCCAAAGTCCTTTTTCTTGGAGTGTTTTGGTTACATTTCCTATGGCTTCGTCCATAGCAGACACCATACCGGCATAAGTACGTCTTTTCTTATCTTTTATCACTCCCTCATACTGCTGGATATATTGTTCGGGCACTTGCAAGGGAGTATGCACTGCTTGAAATGCTAAATATAAAAACAATGGGGAACTGGAATCATGATTCGTGATAACTTCCTGAGCTTCTTTTGCAAATATAAACGTCGAATACTGTCCTTTTTCCTTTGTGCTTACAGTTTCATTTCTGCGCAGATCATAACCGCTCCACCCACCTCTGCTTAGCATATGTGTATAATGATCCCCAACTCCGTTGAGTAATCCAAAAAAAGAGTCAAATCCTCTGTAGGTTGGCATGCACTCTTTTTTATAATATCCACTGTGCCATTTCCCAACCATATGAGTTTTGTAACCGCTTTCACTTAATTTTTCTGCGATTGTGGTTTCGTCAAGAGGTATGGAATTTGGTTGCGCAGCGAATATAACGCCATGTTGTAAACCTGTATGAATTTGATATCGACCAGTAAGCATTGTTGATCTTGTCGGAGTACATATTGGTTGGACATAATAGTTCTCGAGGATAACACCTTCATTTGCTAGTTTGTCCAAGACTGGTGTTTTTATCTCAGAACCATGGTAGCCAACATCGTTGAAGCCATAGTCATCAGCAAATATGAACAAAATATTTGGCTTGCTATTTCCTCTTGCTACGTATATCAGATTAAAGAGAAGGAAAATAAGCAAATTCATCTTCATTTTCCCGCTCAAGGTAAACTATAGTTGTTGCTATAGTGCTACAGGTGTTGGAAAGAGCAAATTTTCTTTCGTTTACGAGAAGTCTGTCGCGGATATCAAGCTATGTGGTAATACGATACGTGTTTCTTTATTTCTTTTCTCAAGGGGGTATGACAGACAAGAGACATTCCTAAAAAGAGGCGACAGATTATCGGAAAAACAGCGACAGATGACAGCTTCTGACTGGGAAAAAGTGACAAATTGCGATTTGTGTTATGGGTTAAAAGTGACAGCGACATTTATTACAATAAAACAAGCGACAAAGCAGCTGCAAAATTAGTGACAAGCGACCTAGGTTACACACTTGGTGAGCCTCGATGATATATTACGTGCGTGTCGGGGCATGCAGAACCAGAGTTTGTTTAATTTGAACGAAGTAAAGTTTCACTTACATTTTAAGTGTAAATTGTATACATGTAGTTGTGAAACTCATTAATATTTCATGAAGAAAACACAAAAGAAATCATGACCATGAACTTCGTGGTCGTGATTTCTTTTGTGTTTTTTTTTTCATGAAATATTAATGACATGAAGGAGTTTAACGCCCGTATTCTAAAAGCTCACTCACACTCAATGAGAGGAGGTTCAATCTGAGCTTCTCTTCAGTGTCAATGCTGTTTTTGAATAGCTGGAGGGTGAGTAGTTACATAGTAAGGGACGACACTAGCCTTCCAGCTATTCAAAAACAGCAACTGACACTCGAGAAAAGCTCAGATTGAACTTCCACTCATTGAGTGTGTGTGTAAAGCCTGGTTCACATTGATCGTACACATCGGCGATGCCCATTGTCGGTGGTCATTGATGCATAAAATGTTTTGTGCATTTTCTTCTTCGTTGCTCACAGACAATGGATCGTAGAACATCGCCGATCAATGTGAACCAGGCTTGAGTGAGCTTTTAGAATATATGCGTAAGACCTTTTATATTGTCGACTTTGTAATTTTCTATGACCATAGGAAAAAGACGAAAGTTTACTTGACGATGTATTGTGTTCTGCTGTGATACCAAAAGGAACGCTTCTCGTTACACAAGGCGAAGTGGTAAGAATGGATTGATTATAATAATAATTGATGGTTTATTGATATATTTTCGCACCAGAGGTCAGTTGTTCAAAGCTGCGTCAGCTTAACCCTAGGTTAACCTAAAATTCAAAGCAAACTTCCAACAGCTTGTTTATAAAATTGGAAATATTTCTTCAGAAATCTTGCTTGAATCAGTTGATGTTTTCTTCTCTGAAGTTTTGAAATAAACAGGCGTGCAGAAATACACAAACTATAACAGCAGGTTAAATTTTAACCATGCATGCAGGGTTAGCGCTAACCCACCTTTGAACAACCGGCCCCAGAAGGTGAATTGCGATGTGTTTACAAATTGGGGAATAAAAATTACTCATCAAAAATAGAAATAACTACGGCAGGCTGCGATAATGTAAGATTTTAAGTCGTGCTTGACTTGGTTGTTGTCGCGTCCTTGAGCTATAGTACAAACTTAGTACTTAATGTGTATTTAGTCATTAAAATATAAGGTTCATAAAGTACAGGTTTCTGAAAAGCATGTTTAGACCAAGAAGTAGAAAAAGAAGCCAATTGGCAAAAATGAATATATAAACAATCGACTCCAACGTTTCTTTGTGGCATCAGTCCAGTCATGTTTGATGCCAAGACATCTCAGACACATGACATACCAACTATAAATTACGGTATTGAAGGTACAAAGATGCCAACATGTATACACGAACAGTAATACTTTGGTTTGCAGCTAAGTATCCAAGGAATTTTAACCATCATTGTAGGTTTTTCTACTAGAAGTTAAAAATTTCTGCCAAAGTGTGAAATATTTCAATAATGTTTCAGGATTGTAGCGTCTATTTCCTTATCAGTGGCTGCCTGCAAGTCTCTCAGAAAGACATGGATTCTAGCGAAGAGGTATATATAGTATGTTAAGATAACACGGTTTTCATCGACCAAACTCACAACTTGTCAACAGGCTTGCAGCAAGCTTATAACAATAGTTGTCATTTCATCAAGTTGCTACAATGTTGTCACTCACAACTTGTTAACAAATTATTGAATTGAAGGACGATAACATGTTGGAACAACTTGTGACAAATCTTTTGAGTCGACAACCTTATACACGCGTAAAAATTGAGAAAATCAACGACTTGTTCCTGGTTGATATCAACAGGCGTGAACAAGGTTGTGCGGCCCACTATGAACAGTATTGTCAACATGTTGTTACAGCATTGTTCAACTGTAACAACTTGGTTGACAACTGTTACAGCATTGTTCAACTGTAACAACATGGTTGACAACTTGTTCATAGTTGGCCGCGCAACATTGTTCACGCCTGTCGATATCAACTTGGAACAACCTGTGCGGGTTTTTAGCCGTGTAGCAAGTTGTCAACAAACTGTTGACAAACTTGTCAACAAGATGGGTACAAGCGTTGCTAACACATCCTAAAACGAGTTGTTGCAACAGTTTTACGTGTGTTTACAAGTTAAAATTTTCTTTGATGTGGAGAAAGCGTACTACAATAAATTGCAGTACTTGTCAACTTTCGTTGAGATTTAACGTTGTCTTCTGTAAATAAGCGTTTGTTTATTGTGCTTCGCTTCCAAACATCATACAACAATTGCCTTAAGGAGGCTCCCTACAGTTGCGTGCGGGATGTTCGCGGGACCAGTACGTGAACTATCCCACGCAACCGCATGATCAAAACAAAACAAAATATTTTTTTTTAAAAAAAGCTATTTCTGAAAGGTTTCTAATGGGAAAAATCGTTGAATAATACTTCGTTTTGAGTGCCAAATTACTTGCGAGTCTATACAGCAATTCTACATATGATACGAATACCACTAGACCAAAAATAGCTACGAAACAATGTTTTTTAATGTTTTTAAAATATACATTGTCAACTGTAAAACATTTGCAAAATTGCATACAAACGTTTAAAAAGTTGTTTACTTCTCAAGAAAACGTTCACGTTTTTAGTCGTGTTTCTACAAGATTGAAGTGATTATATGTAAACAGAAAAATATTTCAGTTTCATAGCCTAATTGTTCATTTTTAGGAAAAAGTACAAAACCAAACATGAAACAAAAAAACACGTCCACCTGTTAATAGGCTGTTACAGCTCATAGATTGAGTAAACGGCAGGATTCAATTAGCTTCAACCTTGTTTTCATCGATTTAATCCTTCACAATAATCCTTGGCTGTCCATAGCACTCAAATAAATCGAAAAGTTGACAAAAACAAAACAGTAAAAAGTAAAAACACGAACATTGCGGCTCGATTTTGCTGAATGAAAACTCGTTCTGCGCCCACGTACAATCTTTTACTAGTCAGCGACGCTTTTCAATAGGGGAATTTCTCGAGTTACACGAGGCTATTTTCTAACTTTATTTGCATTTTACTCATTAGTTTCGTCGGTGACCTATCTTCAAATTTTAACCACGAATTTATTTTGCGGTAAATTTTATAAATTTCAAATTTAAAAAAAATCTGTAGTGTGGAAATTTCGCAATAAATTTTTCGCTTTTAAAAAAATCACACACTACAGAATTTTTTTAAACTTTCACCACAGTTGCAGAGCATCATTCCTTATTGGTATATGAAATAAAAAAGATAGGTCACCGACATCGTTTTTGAGATAGCGGCACATTTATGGGTTAAATTGGAATGCTTTATGCTGTCGTCATGTTGCCATGGGAACATTGACATCGTCGAAATCTAGTTCGAAATATTCCTTAGGTGACCAATATTACCACCAAGTCGAAAAGAATTCGCGTTCTGCACGAATAAGCCTGTTTTACGGAATTGTTGCTTAAACAAGAATAACTGTAGGGAGCCACCTTAAAGAGGGAAGCCTCGCAGTGCCTCGGAAGGTCGTCTCCAATTGGATGGGGGGTTTTCTAAAGAACGAAGCAATTCATTGTTCTGAACACAAAAGCAATTGTCAAGTCGGGCCAATGAAAATCACTCTTCCGAGCTACTGCGAGGCTACCCCTTAAAGAAGCTGGGACACCATAACAGCTTAACGCCAATTACAGTGGGCATGACAAGCCATGTGAACTGTTTTCAAGCAACTATATAACCTTTAGAAACTGATGACATATATCCCATTTAGAACGTGTTGTACGTCACTCATCCTGGGGAATTCGTGGGCAGTCTCTCCGTCATAACTGGCGAACCATCACTGTTTACAATCAAGGCTGTCAAGTTTTGTCAACTTGGTGTCTTGAGCAAAAGTGATATCTACGGGTACGATTGTGTAATTTATGACTGCAGACAACTGTCTATTGTTTTTTCTCAAAGGTTGATACATGGAAGAGCTTATTCTGTGCTCATTTGATGTGATGAAAGCACTCCGAGTCTCTGAATCTAACCCAGACCCATCCCTAAGCCCAAGCTTCCAGCCACAAGTGGGACGCCCTACAACGAAAAATGGACGACTTTGGACGCCCAAATTCCGGGGAGGAAAGTGAAATGATTCTCAATGATTTCCCTAAATATATTAACATATCTGAAACGAAATAGCTTCAGTTTTCAATATTATTATACATTTGACGTTTTGATCAATTTGATGGTGTGACGTTTTGATCAATTTGATGATAAAAATGTCGTAAAGAAGCATAGCGGCACAAAGCTCACAAAGTGTTTGAAAAATCCCCCCCCCCCCGACGTAGATGGGTCATTGTACCAAAATTGGACGCCCTTTTTCAGGATCCTGGATAAAAGGCCTGCCTAACCCTAACCCAAACTTCTCCGACGAATCTTTTGTGTGATGTCACTACATCATTTGAGTGGAGAATAGTTTTCCCTTTGATACACATGCATTCTCAAGCTTTCGTGTTCATTTTAGTATTCTTCTACAAAGACCACGTGTTATTCTAAATCTCAGCAGTACGCTGACGTCACGATTGACACCGCTGGTCAGAAATATTGACTACGCTCTTGACTGGGTTCACATGGAAGCTGGACGAGCTATATACAGGTATGCTGTTGGACAGAATTTTGTGAAAATACTGTGTTTATAGCTATATTAACTATCAGTTCTAAACTGTTCTCCATGGAGGTCCAGTGAGGATCTTCTCTTAGAAGTCATCTCTTACTGGTAGGAGTCATCTCTTACTGATCCAGTGTTACAAGAAAGTTAAACTGAACTAACTTTATTTATACTGATAGCTCTTTCAGTTCTAAACTGTTTTTCCTAGAGGTCCAGTATAGGAGTCATATCCAGTGTTACTACCGGAGGAAACCTAAACTAAACTAACTTCATTTATTCTGGATAGCTCTATCAGTTCTAAACTGTTCTCCCTAGAGGTCCAGTAAGGATCATCTCTTATTAATCCAGTGTTACTACAGGAAGAAACTTGAACTAAATTATTTATACTGGGTAGACACATGCATAAACCATGCATTGTAAACCAAACCCCTTCACAGTCCCAAGAACAGGATACTGTGACGTCTTTGGAATATAAACCTATATAGTTATAGTGTCTCTGCATGCATTAGAGCACTCTCTCATATATATATAGCTATTTTACTGTTTTCCCAGACAAGGCGACGAGTCAGATTGTCTATATATTGTTCTCAATGGTCGTCTGAGATCTGTTGTCACTCAAAATAAGAAAAAAGAACTGGTCGGTGAACATGGCCGAGGGGAATTGGTTGGCGTGGTAAGTATGTACGTATACTGACGGTACAGTAGGGGAAATTTCCTGGAAATCATACGAGGGTGTGCATGGGAAAATCAGCTTCCCTAGTCAAATATAGGTTATAGGCATGCATCCTTAAAAAAATCAAAATGAAACAGTTCTCACCAGTTAAAATTGTTATAATTTATGGAAATTGATGCGTATTCTAAAACATGCAATATAAGGCTCTTTTCATCACAAAAACCAGCTCGCAAGCTTGTTGCTAGTACTTTCATCCAAGCGCAATGCTCGACTGTTTGATAGCTATAAACGCATTCTCAGTGAGTTGGTCTTTGCGATTAGTAGGAAAGATATAAGATGACCGTACGAACATTGGTATTTTTTAGGTAGAAGCGTTGACGCAAAATCCACGAATGGCTACCGTTCATGCTGTGCGGTAAGATTCATTGGTATCACGGTCCGGCTTAGGGCGTGTTTCACTATAGGCTTTGCTAGACAACATGCATTTGGACTTCTGTGGATAAATATTAGCCAATTAGCGAATAAAGAATTCCACCATAGGTTTTGCTAGACAGAAACATCGCTAAACAAAACCCCACGACCCCATCCGATTGAGAGAATGGAACATGACTTTAAAAAGCTTTATATTACAGTAATATCTTACGAATCCTTACGACATACAACAGAGGTATAGAAGGCGTACGGCTTTATTGAGATTTTATTTTTATTTTTTTTATACAGTGATACGGAAGTGGCCATTCTTCCTGACGGATTATTGAACGTTATAAAGCATAAATACCCTCAGGTGTGTATGAAATACCGAAATTAGCAAAAAATACAGACTTTGATAAAAGTTACTTTTGTTCATTTTGAAGATATAAAATAAATTAGTTAATAATTCTATTAATATATTAACATTTAATTCTTCTCTTTAAATTGTTCTGAAAATGTCTTGAAGCCTGTGTCACTGTGTTTTAGGTCGTCAGCCGACTTATTCATTTATTGGGGGAGAGTATTCTTAGTCCCATGAAAGCTATGCAGTTAGGTTGGTTGCTTTATATAAACTTAATATCGAAATTTTACTGCCTTTATTTATTCTGGATAGCCCTACCAGTTCTAAGCTGTTTCCCATGGAGGTTTTAATTAAAGGCATCTGTTATTGCTTTGTCAATGTTATTATGAGAGAAAACCTAAACTAAACCATATTATATTGGACATACCCTGCCACCAATCACTTGAGTTCTTTCAATTCTATATATGAGAATGCCGTAAGAAAACCTTTCAAAAAGGAAACCTCTCAAATTAGAATGCCGTAAGAAAACCTTTAATACTTGGTTGAGTCAAACCATAGCCTATCGAAGATGGCTGTGAAACTCATTAGAATAACAATATAACTCATTATCTATGTTAGTCAATGTTTATTCATAAATCTTTCACCGTCATGTGTGTATTGTATTTTTGCCAAATCCACCAATAGCAATTTCCAATTTATCCTATTGTTCGAGTCACGGATAGATAGCATTGCTATTCGTTAGTTGGGCAAAATATACAATACGCACATGACGGTGAAGGACCAGATTTATGAATAAACATTGACTAACATAGATAATGAGTTATATTGTTATTCTAATGAGTTTCACAGCCATCTTCCCTTCGATAGGCCATCATGGTCAAACTAGAAGCACTTCTTTAACGTGCGAATGAGAGGTATCTCCTGAGTGCCAGAACTTTAATCGCATCTTTCTTGTCCTAGAGCATTCAGGAGAAGCGAGTGAAGTGGGAACGAATTTAGGAACGATAGCTATTGTCCAGGCTTCTGACGAAGTGCCATTAAGCAACTTCGCGTTCGAGTTAAGTTTGGCGCTAAACAGTATAGGTATGTTTAATATTGTTATTGATAATTGTGAAAACATTAATAATTCATCAGGAAAAAACAAAAGAAATCGCTGCCATGTCGGTGGTTTCATACGTGATAAAAAATCATGTTCATTTACATAAACTTTAGCTTTGGTTATCTTGTAGAAAACTTCATGTTATTATTGGATAATTGGTTTTGGGGTCACGAGGGTTGACAGCCTGTGCGCGGGCTAGCACATGTGTTGTTCGGCGGTGAGTAACAATTCGATTTGAGCGCTTAAGTTTGGTTAATAAATATATAAAATAGTGAGTTTGTGAGTTTTTTAAGGAGACGTGACACCTCTGAGTGAGACGTTTTCGACA
>CACRXK020012730.1:0-14772 GCA_902702795.2 Paramuricea clavata
TGGACGGCCACTTTTGAAACACCCTGCCCTGAAAATAATGTTTCCAATTCTGGGCAAACTGGGGGACATACTGTACGAGGTAATATCACAACCTTCAAATGTTCCCACAATCTTGTTCCCAGAGTATGCCTGTTCGCGGGTTATGTAGTGGCATGCGAACAGGCATACTCTGGAAACGAGATTGATGTTCCCACAACAATGTTTTTTTTTTGTTTCTCCAAACTTATCTGTGGTCTTTGGCTTAAGGTCGTTGCTGTAAAAGGAAAAAATCCAACGGGAGGACAATTCATTGCCTCGTCGTTTTATGAGGTTTGTTCAAATTACTATTAGTTTTTTCGAGTATTACACGGTATTTTATATCTAAGGAAAAGAGAAGGGAATCAAACAGCACAACTAAAAAGAACATAATGAAATTGGTAAAATTGCAAAATGTGGTTGCGAAATGTTGTAAAGCTTGGAAAATATAGTCTTGCAAAGTTTGCATATTTTCAGTATATTTGTATTACGTGCGGTATACAAAAATATACAAAATATGCAAAATGGCAAACGCTATATTTTCCGTATTTTACAACATTTCAACAAAATTTTGCAATTCTACTAATTTTAATACGTTCTTTGCGGCAATTTACTCTTTTTGCCTAGATCAAAAATTAGTCTAACATGCAAGTTTTAGCAATTTTTGGTTCATTTGTAGGGGATACTGCCACCGCCGGTTCCAGAGCCAAAAAATGTTCAGACAGGTTTGTAAAACGTTCGGACCAATACAAGTTTAAGTACAAGTTCAATATACAAATATTTCCGGAATACAAGTTTATTTATATTATAAATTGATGATTTATTGAAACACATTTTTATAATTCCATTTTTATCCAGAAACGTTATCCATCTTTATCGCTGTTGGTCCTTTTACGACGTCGGAGAGCGACTCATACGAACCATTAACTGATTTCTTAAGCCAAGTGTCGAAGGAGAAGCCTAATCTTGTTGTTTTGGTATTGTATAGTAATATCTAAATATAGATGATTTGTTTCTGTTTGGAATTTTCGGAGTGTAAATTTTGTACATTTTAGATCTAACCACGAGCAGCTACCTGTACAATGTAAAGGCCCATTTCCACTCAAGAAAAATTTCCACGGACAGAAAATTTTCCGAAAATATCATTGTTAAAAGTTGAAAATTTTCTACTTCAAAATTTTTTTCCGACGGAAAATTTGTGTCGGCCAATCACATTTCACAAAATTTTCTTTCTGCGGAAAATTTCCCTGAGTGGAAATGGGCCTTAACTATAGGCCCTCTGCTGCAGAGCTCTGACCAACTGAGCTACAGAATACAGACTCCAGTTACATTTTTCGCATCTGCTCCTGGTTAGGTCTTAATGTATACAGCCAATTCAAAAAAGGTTTTCCTTTGCAAACCTTAAACTCTAAACCTTAAACCTTAAACTCTAAGCGTGCAAAGCTTAATGGCTGAGCACGAGTTTCAAGCTTAATAGTCGATTATTGCATCTATTTGTGAATGAATTGTTCTCATAAGGAGATATTTACCATGTCTCTGAGAAATGGGCCACATATATGATTTCTAAACTGGTTAAATGATGCTCCCAATATGCTTTGCACGCTTAGAGTTAAGGTTTAAGGTTTAGAGTTTAAGGTTTGCAAAGGACAACCTTTTTTTAAATTAGCTGTATAATTTTCGTTCAAAAATTCCATCTACTATAAGTCCCATCGAACCAAGTACCCAAACTGGAACCGCGGAACCGTGGGGGGGGGGGGGCAATGAGGGCATGTGCCCCCTTTTTTTAAAAATGAAAAAGTGCCCTTTTTCTGGGCTAAAGTACCTCATTTAAAAAATGAAAAAATGTGTTTCTTGAATGAACGCCATTGTGCAGTCAAGTGCCCTTTTTGCAGTACTAAAGACTTTGTAAATTAAGCCCATTTCCATTTATTATAGAGACTCCA
Source organism: Paramuricea clavata (assembly GCA_902702795.2). Taxonomy (NCBI): domain Eukaryota; kingdom Metazoa; phylum Cnidaria; class Anthozoa; order Malacalcyonacea; family Plexauridae; genus Paramuricea; species Paramuricea clavata. The sequence goes on from CACRXK020012730.1 coordinate 1,959, forward strand.
CATTTTCAAAAAATTTTCGTTCGGCTCATGAACGACATAAAATCGTTTGATTTTGGTCATATACAAAAGTGCCCCTTTTGGCTAATGCCCCTACACTTTCAAAATACTTCCGCGGCCTTTGTACCCAAAAATCTTGATGTTGTAATATAAGCCCTAGTGCAGAAATATAATTCCTGCAACATGCGATTGTCTGAATCCTCTGATTGTTGTTTCGCCTGTGAGGGAAATGATTCTGAGTGTGACTCAACCAAAACATCACAGGATTTTTCCAGGAACTCCAGTTAGCTCCTGCAGTAGCATTGGACCATGAAACCACCTTTACTAATTACTGGATCTCTGGAGAGAACAGTTTAGATTGGTAGAGCTATCCATTATAGATAAAGTTAGTTCATTCCCGTCCTGGACATATGGGGTAGACAGTTTAGAGCTTGCAGACCTATCCCATCAAACGCGACGATAAGCGTTTCAATTCTCATCAACTTTCATTCCTATTTGACTTCCCATTTTACTTTGCTCTTTTAGATGGGGCCGTTCGTTGATGCGAAAAATGACTTGATTGAAGTAAGTCCATAACAGTGAGGCTGAGGGCTGACCAATCTATTGTCATTTTCATGAGTCCGATTACGATATTTTGATTCCTTTTTAGAAATGCGAAATCCACGAGACATTTCAAGAACTATTTGCACGTAAAATAAACGAGATTGGTGAATGCGCCAAGAGGTATGGTGTCAAAGTTTTGAATGTTTTTATTCAAAGTGGATCAATTACAAGGAGCATTACGATTACTGTACTTAGCATTTATACTGTATATCATAAATTTACATGTGGATATACGATCAAATGCGCTTTACATCAAGTATACACTTACCTGATTACATACTGTACTTACTGTACCCTAGACTATTTTATCTTTACAACAATGGACCATTTGCATTATACAGGAGACTAAATTTTGATCTAGACAAAAATTTCATCACAGCTTGAAAGAGCATCACAAAATTAGTAATATTCCAAAGTTTTGTTGCGAAATGTTGTAAAATGTGGATAATATAGCCTTGCGAAATTTGCAATTTCCAGTCGTTTTGTATTATGTACTGTACAAACGGGAAATTGATGCCCCAACACCCGATTGGGCTGTCAATTTCCCATGCGTAATACAAAATGACTGAAAAACGGCAAATTTCGCAAGGCTATATTATCCGCATTTTACAACATTTTGCAACGAAACTTTGGAATATTACTAATTTTGTGATGCTCTTTCAAGCTGTGATAAAATGTTTGTCTAGATCAAACTTTTAGTTATAAGGGGAAAGGTCCATTGTGACATTAATTTCTTAACTGTGTTTATCCTAACCCACCCTGTCAACTTTTCCCTGTGGGAGGAAACCGGGGCACCCGGAGAAAACCCAGGACTTTCGGCAGAGCATTGACTGACTCTTTTCACATGAGTCCGTAGCGTGAATCAAACCCACGATCTCAGAGGTGAAAGGCGCTTGTTCAGACGACCTGGACCTCGGGCCAAAAGGGGCCATGGACCCTCAGCCTCGTTTTCGTGTTTAAGATTATTTCCACATTTAATAGTCAAAATCCAAAATTATTTTTTATGCATGTGTTGACGGAGGATGTTCTGCTCCTCCGACCATGGCCCATGACCTCCTCTGACCATGGCCCATGAGAAACAAACTTAAAATCCATTCCATTTAAGGTGGTCCTATGTTGAAAACAGTGTAGTTGTGACGTAATTGCCGGAAAGGTCTATTGAATTATCTCAAAACCAAACACGCGCATGAGCAGAACGCACTTGGCTGCCTCTTTAAATTTTAATACTTGACAAAGTTTTGTTTCTTTTGTTACAGACTATCAACGAAGTTCGTGATAATTCCATCTCAAAGAGATGTACACCACAACTGTGTCTATCCACAACCACCATTTTGTTCAAAGGACATTATGAATACTTTAAATTCAGTCATTGTAAGTTTATAGGCTGTAGGCCGTTATTAAAATTTAAACGTTCGTTTGAATTTGAAAGTCATCAACTGTTGTTGTTTTAAACTTACTTTCTTCCAGAATAAGAAAAAGAATCAGTCAGCCAAGTTGGCTCAGGTAACAAAAATCATAGCTTTTCCACGCAATACACCCTTCTGGAATGTACTCATGCAGCCTTGGCTATAGAGCCTAGTTTTCATCATTGAAATATTTGGTTATATTTTTGGGTATTGATATATGTACAGTTATATCAACACTCGAGGAAATTGGGAATGTTGTTCTGAATGGCTGTTCCAACAACTTGTCAACAAGATGTTTCCTCAACCGGCTTGTAGCAAGCTTGTTAACAAATTGTGACAATGCTATTCCAACAACTTGTCAACAAGATATCTCCGCGACAGGCTAACAAGTTGTGACAATGCTGTTCCAATAACTTCTCAACAAGGTGTTTCCTCATAACAAGTTGTCAGATTGCTCTTGCAGCAACTTCTCAACAAAATGTCTTCTCAACAGCCTTGTAGGAAGCTTGTTAACAAGTTGTGACAATGCTGTTCCAACAACTTGTCAACAAATGCAGCAAGTTTGTTAACAAGTTGTGACAATGCTGTTCAAACAACTTGTCAACAAGACGTCTCCTCAACAGCCTTGTAGCAAGCTTTTTAACAAATTGTGACAATGCTATTCCAGCAACTTGTGAACAAGATGTCTCCTGAACAGCCTTGTAACAAGCTTGTCACTAAGTTTGATAATCTGTTTCAGGCTTCTAGCAAGCTTGTTAACAAGTTGTGGCAATACTGTTCCAACAACTTGTTAACAACACGTCTTCTCAACAGGCTTGTAGCAAACTTGTTAACAAGTTGTGACAATGCTGTTCCAATAACTTGTCAACATGATGTCTCAACAACAGGCTTGTAGCAAGTTTCTTAACAAGTTATGGCAATACTGTTCCAGCAACCTGTTAACAAGATGTCTCCTCAACAGGTTTGTCGCAAGCTTGTTAACAAATTGTGACAATACTGTTCCAACAACCTGTTAACAATACTGTATACACCCTTTTCATAAATGGCTGCCGATTAAAAATTATTTTATGTGCATATAAATTGGCCCAACTAGCCTCGTTTCTGGGTAGAAATTCCTTTGAAATCCTAACATGAGTACGAGGCTAGTTGGGCCAATTTATATGCACATAAAAGAATTTTTAATCGGCAGCCATTTATGAAAAGGGTGTATATCTCCTCAACAGGCTTGTAGCGGGCTTGTTAACACGTTGTGACAATACTGTTCCAACAACCTGTTAACAATATATCTCCTCAACAGGCTTGTAGCAAGCTTGATAACAAATTGTGACAATACTGTTCCAACAACCTGTTAACAATATGTTTCCTCAACAGGCTTGTACCAATTAGCTTGTTAACAAGTTGTGACAATACTGTTCCAGCAACTTGTCATCACGATGCCTCCTCAACAGGTTTGTAGCAAGCTTGTTAACAAGTTGTGACAATACTGTTCCAACAACTTCTCAACAACACGTCTTCTCAACAGGCTTGTAGCAAACTTGTTAACAAGTTGTGACAATCTGGGCGAGAGTAACACCACAAATACCATATTCACCTGAGTACACTACACCAACACAGCCAAAAAAAAAGTTGTTACAATGCTGTTCCAAGAACTTATCAACATGATGTCTCAACAACAGGCTTGTAGCAAGTTTCTTAACAAGTTGTGGCAATACTGTTCCAGCAACTTGTCATCAAGATGTCTCCTCAACAGGTTTGTGGCAACCTTGTTAACAAGTTGTGACAATACTGTTCTATCAACCTGTTAACAATATATCTCCTCAACAGACTTGTAGCAGGCTTGTTAACAAGTTGTGACAATACTGTTCCAACTACTTGTTAACAAGATATCTCCTCAACAGGCTTGTAGCAAGCTTGTTAGCAAGTTGTGAGAATACTGCTCCAACAACTTGTCAAGAAGATGTCTCCTCTACAGGCTTGTAGCAAGCTTGTTAGAAAGTTGTGACAATACTGTTCCAACAACTTGTGAACAAGATGTCTTCTCAACAGGCCTGTAGCAAGCTGGTTAACAAGTTGTGAGAATACTGTTCCAACAACCTGTTAATATATCTCCTCAACAGACTTGTACCAGGCTTGTTAACAAGTTGTGACGATACTGTTCCAACAACTTGTTAATAAGATCTCTCCTCAACAGGCTTGTAGCAAGCTTGTTAACAAGTTGTGACAATACTGTTCCAACAACTTGTCAACAATATGTCTCCTCTACAGGCTTGTAGCAAGCTTGTTAGCAAGTTGTGACAATACTGTTCGAGCAACTTGTCAACAAGATGTCTCCTCAACAGGTTTGTAGCAAGCATGTTAAGAAGTTGTGAGAATACTGTTCCAACAACTTGTCAACAAGACGTCTTCTGAACAGGTTTGTAGCAAGCTTGTTAACAAGTTGTGACAAAGCTGTTCCAACAACTTGTGAACAAGATGTCTTCTCAACAGGCCTGTAGCAAGCTTGTTAACAAGTTGTGACAATACTGTTCCAACAACTTGTGAACAAGACGTCTCCTCAACAGGCTTGTAGCAAGCTTGTTAACATGTTGTGACAATACTGTTCCGACAACTTTTCAACAAGATATCTCCTCAACAGGCCTGTAGCAATCTTGCTAACAAGTTTTAACACAGTTGTTCCAACAACTTGTCATCAAGATGTGTTCGCAATATATTTGTGGCAAGCTTGTTAACAAGTTGTGACAATACTGTTCGAGCAACTTGTCAACAAGATGTCTTCTCAACAGGTTTGTAGCAAGCTTGTTAACAAGTTGTGACAATACTGTTCCAACAACTTGTCAACAAGACGTCTTCTCAACAGGTTTGTAGCAATCTTGTTAGAAAGTTGTGACAATACTGTTCCAATAACTTGTGAACAAGAAGTCTTCTGGACAGGCTTGTAGCAAGCTTGTTAAGAAGTTGTGAGAATACTGTTCCAACAACTTGTCAACAAGACGTCCCATCAACAGGCTTGTAGTAAGCTTGTTAACAAGTTGTGACAATACTGTTCCAACAACTTGTCAACAAGATATCTCCTCAACAGGCCTGTAGCAATCTTGCTAACAAGTTTTGACACAATTGTTCCAACAACTTGTCATTAAGATGTGTTCGCAATAGGTTTGTAGCAAGCTTGTTAACAAGTTGTGACAATACTGTTCGAGCAACTTGTCAACAAGATGTCTCCTAAACAGGTTTGTAGCAAGCTTGTTAGCAAGTTGTGACAATACTGTTCCAACAACTTGTGAAGAAGATGTCTTCTCAACAGGTTTGTAGCAAGCTTGTTAACAAGTTGTGACAATACTGTTTCAACAACTTGTCAACAAGACGTCTTCTCAACAGGTTTGTAGCAAGCTTGTTAGAAAGTTGTGACAATACTGTTCCAACAACTTGTGAACAAGATGTCTTGTCGATAGGCTTGTAGCAAGCTTGTTACGAAGTTGTGAGAATAATGTTCCACCAACTTGTCAACAAGATCTCTCCTCTACAGGCTTGTAGTATGCTTGTTAACAAGTTGTGACAATACTGTTCCGGCAAATTGTCATCAAGATTTCTCCTCAACAGGTTTGTAGCAAGCTTGTTAACAAGTTGTGACAATACTGTTCCAACAACCTGTTAACAATATATCTCCTCAACAGACTTGTACCAGGCTTGTTAACAAGTTGTGACGATACTGTTCCAACAACTTGTTAATAAGATATCTCCTCAACAGGCTTGTAGCAAGCTTGTTAACAAGTTGTGACAATACTGTTCCAACAACTTGTCAACAATATGTCTCCTCTACAGGCTTGTAGCAAGCTTGTTAACAAGTTGTGACAATACTGTTCGAGCAACTTGTCAACAAGATGTCTCCTCAACAGGTTTGTAGCAAACATGTTAAGAAGTTGTGAGAATACTGTTCCAACAACTTGTCAACAAGACGTCTTCTGAACAGGTTTGTAGCAAGCTTGTTAACAAGTTGTGACAAAGCTGTTCCAACAACTTGTGAACAAGATGTCTTCTCAACAGGCCTGTAGTAAGCTTGTTAACAAGTTGTGACAATACTGTTCCAACAACTTGTGAACAAGACGTCTCCTCAACAGGCTTGTAGCAAGCTTGTTAACATGTTGTGACAATACTGTTCCGACAACTTGTCAACAAGATATCTCCTCAACAGGCCTGTAGCAATCTTGCTAACAAGTTTTAACACAATTGTTCCAACAACTTGTCATCAAGATGTGTTCGCAATAGATTTGTGGCAAACTTGTTAACAAGTTGTGACAATACTGTTCGCGCAACTTGTCAACAAGATCTCTCCTTTACAGGCTTGTAGCATGCTTGTTAACAAGTTGTGACAATACTGTTCCGGCAAATTGTCATCAAGATTTCTCCTCAAGAGGTTTGTAGCAAGCTTGTTAACAGGTGGTGACAATACTGTTCGAACAACCTGTTAATATATCTCCTCAACAGACTTGTACCAGGCTTGTTAACAAGTTGTGACGATACTGTTCCAACAACTTGTCAACAATATGTCTCCTCTACAGGCTTGTAGCAAGCTTGTTAACAAGTTGTGACAATACTGTTCCAAGAACTTGTTAACAAGATATCTCCTCAACCGGCTGGTTGCAAGCTTGTTAACAAGTTGTGAGAATACTGCTCCAACAACTTGTCAACAATATGTCTCCTCTGCAGGCTTGTAGCAAGCTTGTTAACAAGTTGTGACAATACTGTTCCAAGAACTTGTTAACAAGATATCTCCTCAACCGGCTTGTAGTAAGCTTGTTAACAAGTTGTGATAATACACTTCCAACAACTTGTCCACAAGATTTTTCGCGATAGGTTTGTAGCAAGCTTGTTAACAAGTGTAAACAATGGTGTTCCATCGGCTTGTGAACAAAAGCGATGTGTTGGCAATAGGTTTGTAGGAGGCTTGTTAACAAATTGTGACAAAAGTGTTCCAACAACTTGTCAACAAGATGTCTTGTCAACAGGCTTGTTGCAAGCTTGTTAACAAGTTGTGACAATGCTGTTCCAACAACTTGTCAACAAGAGTCTCTTGAACAGGCTTGTAGCAAGCTTGTTAACAAATTGTCACAATACTGTTCCGAATACTTGTTAACAACATGTCTCCTCAACAGGTTTGTAGCAAGCTTGTTAGCAAGTTGTGACAATACAATACCAAGAGCTTGTCAACATGTTGTCTCCTCAACAAGTTTGTAGCATGCTTGTTAACAAATTGTGACAATGCTGTTCCAACAACTTGTGATCAAGATGTCTTCTCAACAGGCTTGTAGCAAGCTTGTTAACAAGTTGTGACAATACTCTTCCAACAACTTGTCAAGAAGATTTTTTGCATCGTGTTTGTAGCAAAAAAAAACCCAAAAAAAACAAAAACAAAAAACAAAAAAAAACTTGTTAGCAAGTTCTGACAATGCTATTCAAACAACCTGTCAACAAGATCGATGTGTTTGGAATAGGGTTGTAGCAAGCTTGTTAACAAGTTGTGACAATACTGTTCCAATAACTTGTCCACAAGATTCCTCCTCAACAAGCTTGTATCAAGCTTGTTGACATGTTGTGATAATACTGTTCCAACAACTTGTCAACAAGATTATTCGCATCAGGTTTGTACCAAGCTTGTTAATTAACAAGTTGTGACAATACTGTTCCAACAACTTGTCAACAAGGTGACTCTTCAACAGGCTTGTAGTAAGCTTGTTAACGAGTTGTGACAACACTGTTCCACCAACTTGTCAACAAGATATGTTTGGAATAGGTTTGTCGACAATGCTGTTCCAACAACTTGTCAACAAGATGGCTCCTCAACCGTTCTTCCACTTGTCTATATGGCTTTGTTATGCCTCCTCAGATCTATTTTGGCACACGAGAAACAAAATTTGAATCTAGTCCATGCACTATAAAAAATTTATATCCTACATTGAAAGCATAAACTGAAAGATGCCCAGCTTTCTGTGGCAAGGCAACTTACCCAACCGGGCAAGCAAGATAAAACGTTTACTTGCCCGTCGTGGTATTCACTTGCCTCGGGCAAGCGGGTGAATGTTGTTACACCTCTGTAAAGGGCTCTAAAGCTAATGTCTCAATCACGGAAACGACGCTTTTTGGCCACAACAAAATACCTTTCAGGAAGGGTGTATTGCCGAGACTTGATATTTCTTTATACACAGTCATACTTTGTTATTAGTTGAGTTTATTTTATTTAATATAATGAAATCTGATATGCAAATCTTATGTTCTTTGCCAGCACACTAATTATTTTCTTCATTTTTGCAGAAGGAGAGAGATGATATAGACAAGAACGTAAGTTCACTTCAACAATTTCCTTTCATTGTCTTTAACTATTCGCTTTCCTTTGCAAGTTAATAACTTCTTATTAACCGAACGCGAGGTCTGTACAGAGAAATATCGGACCGAGGTCTTTTTTGTACAGACCGAGCCCGTATAGTGCGAGATTTGTAAAAAAAGACGCAGGTGCGATATTTGTCTGTACATACCGAGCAAGCGAGGTCAATGGTATTTACAGGCATTTGTACTCGAAACAAATAAGAAATGCATGATTTGAAATGCATATTATTAGCGTTGTATACATTTGGTTAGAGAAAACAAAAGAATACCAATGTATTCCTTCTTACCACTAAGAAAAACATTCGCCGAAAGCTTATTAATTGCAAATTAAATGATAATTTTCGAATTTCTTGCTCCAGTTATATATAGAGCTCACTGACGACGGCGTACTTGACAATTTTTGCCCATCTGCGCATTATCTTGCGCATACTGATTTTGAAGTCACTGTTGGTTGCTCAACTGTGTCGATTTCAAACAGTGAAGAGTATAAACGTTTTCGCATCTGTTCCTGGTTAAGTTACTGTCGTTACAATTGAAATGTTCCTCAAATATTGATCCAATACATTACCTCGGGCTGACCAATTCATTTGACCAAGTTCCTCGAAATATTCATACACTTCCTAGTATAATTGTAAACTTCCCGTTGAATAGTTTGAATGCACCAATCACCTTTGTTGTTTGTGCATCTAACCAATCATAAGTAGAAAGGAAGTGACCAGAAATGATCAAATACTTGGAATTGGCTCTTTCACAGGAAGTGTATGAATATCTCGAGGAACTTGATGAAATGAATTGGTCAGCCTGAGGTAATGTATTGAATCAATATTTGAGGAACACTTTAATTGGAAGGACATTAATAAATGTATATCATTTCCACTCGATAATCTCCATCTAAAAGACCCTTCAACTATTATTCAATCGAGTGAGATACCAACAAAATCTTGATATTTACCCATAACCATACCATAACCTAACATGACAGTACCCTAGTATAATATCAGACCTGGAAATAATTCTAGCCTTTCTTGGATCCTAGACCAGGGGGAAATATTTTCTTTGAAAACACTGTGGAACATTTGGAAAATTTTCTTCTTGTTGATTTTTATGGGATAATTTTTTTTAAAGAAATTTCAAAACTTTCTGCCAAAGAAAATTGAAAGTCCTTTCTAGCAATAAAAAATTTTCTAGGAACGTCGTTCCCAGGATCCACAACTATTTCCAGGTCTGTAGTAAATATACATGAACTTGTGGTTAGAGCTCGACAACTGGCCTCTGTAGCTCAGTTGGTTAGAACGCTGCACCGGAATCGCATGCACGATCGCAGGTTCGATTCTTACCAAGTACCTAAAGTTGCATTTTTCGCAGTTGTTCCTGGTTAGATCTAATAAATGTATATAAATTTCCACTCGATAATTTCCATCTACAATACCCTTCAACTTTCGTGCTTATTTTATTTCAGATATCATCGCTACAGTTTTTCTCAGATCCCTGTACTCTGGATGTAAATGGATTTACGTTAGGGATGACATCGACTGACGTTCTCTTTCAGATGGGTGGTGAAGAAATTGCACAGTGAGTAAACCACCTACGGGTTTCATCCGACAATGATGACTGGACTAGATTTCAAGCCCGCGCAATTTGATCAAGTCCGAGGTGAAGCCGAGGACTGAATCAAAATGTGAGGACTTGAAATCTAGTCTAGTCCGAATTGGAGGATTTGAAATGACATCTCATACGAGTAAATCACTACTTAAGGTGAATTAATTTTGATCCAGTCCTACAGCAATTTGCATCCAAGCACAAACCGCAAACATTTTCGCGCGTTTGTTTACGTTTGAAACGAGGCATTTACCGTTGGAAACTGAAATGTATTCACCGCTCATGTGACGTGTCACAGTGAAAAGCCTTAAGCTATTTTTGGCGCAATTGTCATGTTTTGATGTGCCTCGGTGCACGTTTCAATATTTTCAAGCCCATGATAATACGTTCTAGTGATAAAAAGTATGAATATAAACAAGTTTGGTCGCTCTTACAATATCTTGAGCTTGGAAATACTGAAACGTACACGAAAGCACATTAAAACATGAAAAATGACTGAATTTGCACTGTAACACGTCACATGAGCAGTGAAACATTTACGTTTCCAACGGTAAACGCTCCGTTTCAAACGTAAACAAACGCGCGAAAATGTTAGCATTATCATGCGAGCAAAATCAAGCAATACGGTTGGCTAATTTACTCATGAATTATTAATGAGTTTGAAAATCAAATAAAAATTTGAACAATGTGGAATTTGATGAGAATTGACGAGAGTGAACAAACAAGAGTTACGTTTGTGAGAGTTAAGCCCCCGGTCAAATTAAACAAGGATGATAGTTGTCAGTCACATGGGGATATTTCTAGGTTAACAAAATAAAGGTGCGATAAGTGTTACAACTATGTTTTAACTTAATAGAATACATGATAGTGTTGGGAAAGCATTAAGAACAGCTAACCAAGGTCACGTGACTGCCAACTCTCATGCACTCGTGTCATCTGGGCTTTTTTCATATTTTCGTTTAGCCCACCCGGTTCTGCAGACAAGATGGGACGACTTGTTAAGAACATACTCACTCAACAATGGTAATTATATAATACCTTATTGAATTCTGATCGTTTAATTGGCTGTTTATGGTCACATGATATTGAATAGAAAATTCCATTTCCGAAGAGTGCAGTGGAATACGTTCCATCTGCGAGTGCAATGGAACAAAACGTTATAGTACAATTGCACTATTTGTGTTTTCGATAAATCGCATCCCTCAAAATGCTTCTCATACGAATCTATTAGTCTATTTTGGTATTATATAAAACAAATAATGAATGTTTTTTCGTGCAATGGTAAGACTATTTTCATTCGGTGAAAAATGAAATGTTCTATTCAACTCTGCTGTCGCCTCGTTGAATGGAACATTTCATCTTTCACCTCATGAAAATATTCTTACCATTGCACTCATAAACATTCATTATTTGTATAATGTAAGATTGGAATCAAGAGCCTTATACCCCCTATACCCTCGACCTCACCACCACAGAGTACTAACATACAGAGGTCTCACTTCTGCGGGAAAACCGTAAGGTAGTTTTTTACCAAAATAGCTGGTGACCATGTTCTTAGCAACAACCTAGTTATAGGGAACTCCAAAAATCGTGTGGAGGCAACAGGAAATAATCTTTTTGTTTCTGGGATCCTAAGTTGTGGGGTCAAAGTTCTCTGCCGAGGTCACTAATTTTATTCCTAATAAATTACTTTCTGTGGCTGTTGGTATTATACAATGCCTAAAATTTTCTGTCAGCTAAGCCAGGTCTGAAAATTTTCTGGGATCCTATAGATGCCAGTAGTTGTATTCAGATGTTGGCAGCCAGACACGCCTTAATTTATAAAGGTACGTTTATACGCTACGATTAATCGTGTACGATTCGATTAATCGTGTACGATTCGTATTCTCGCGTATTAAAATGAGTGCTGGCGCCTTAATTCATTGAAGTTTCGTTAAAAAGAAATTTCTAATGTAGCCAGCTTACGCGTCTTTACTCAGTGACATACGCCAGAAAACGAATCGTACACGATTAATCCCAGCGTGTAAACGTAGCTTAAGCTTTCAATCGGGCAAGTTTAAGTTGCATTCAGCTCTTAGCTGCAAATTCTTTCCCCTTTTCAGTTATTATCCGTTATTCCCACCATCTGAAGACGTTTGTGTCGATTACGAAGTGTTTGCTGAGCATGCGCGGTTGCCGTGTAAACCTGACGTGTTCGTTGTCCCTTCAGATCTCAGATACTTTGTCAAGGTAAGGTACATAAACCTAGTACAGTTATAATGTTTGAAGAGTTCTCATCACGCAATCGTTAAGGACAGTGAATGTTTATGTCGAAGATATTCAACGTCATAAACATCTAAGTTGAATGTTTATGACGTTGAATATCAACGTCATAAACATCTAAGTTGAATGTTTATCACGTTGAATATCAACGTCATAAACACCAAACTTGATGGTGTTTATGACGTCGAATATCGACGTTATAAACACCAAACTTGCTCGTGTTTATGACGTCGCATATCGACGTCATAAACACCAAACTTGATGGTGTTTATGACGTCGCATATCGACGTCATATACACCAAACTTGATGGTGTTTATGACGTCGAATATCGACGTCATCAACACCAAACTTGCTCGTGTTTATGACGTCGAATATCGACGTCATAAACACCAAACTTGATGGTGTTTATGACGTCGAATATCGACGTCATAAACACCAAACTTGATGGTGTTTATGACGTCAAATATCGACGTCATAAACACCGAACTTGATGGTGTGTATGACGTCGAATATCGACGTCATAAACACCAAACTTGATGGTGTTTATGACGTCGAATATCGACGTCAT
>CACRXK020012731.1:0-14770 GCA_902702795.2 Paramuricea clavata
ATATAAATGTCTGGTTTGGGTCAGATATTGGGTCAGTATTATATAAAGTTTATAAATTAAGATAAAGATCTGGGTTAGGTTTAGGCTAGGTTTAGGATTGCGAGGATTACCTCTGGGGCTTGTTGCATAAATTACGTCTCCTCCCTCAGCTACTCTCCCCAGTCCAATCCAGATTTCTTCTTCGCTCGATCTCAGCTTTATTTGCTCCAAAAAGGCAATTCAAGGCGATTTCTTGGCAAAATCTTGCGAAATCTTGATCATTTCTTCATAAATCGTAACACAGAGTAAGTCTTTGCTTAGTTATGTACGGTTTAACGTTAGTTAAAAGTATTTTGTAAGAAAATGCACGTTTAAATTAAACTTTTTTGATGCTCAAGTACGCCAATATGGCGTCCCCCTCGGAAGTATGAATTTGGGTCTCGATTTGGGTATGAAAATCTTTCCTTAGGCTCGCTAGAATTTAACAAGGTTTTCTTTTGATAATTAGGAAGATTTTTGAAACGATTTGCTTGTTTTATTTGTTGAAATTGTATTTATATTAACAAACAAGCATATGCAGAATATTTGTATATATTTAAAACCAGCTACTGTTTAGTATTGTATCAAATTTTAAAAAATTTATACTTTTAATAATGTACCCGAATAATGACTGAAACTTGAGTGAAATGTAAGCTCAAAACATGGTTGTTCAGCATGAAAACACACCATCTAGTGATTGACTAATTGTGCAATAATCAAATTACCATGATTATTCATCCAGGGTGCATTCCATGTAGCCAAACCCGAAGATCTTCGGCGTGGAGTTGTGATGCCCTACGGCGCAGCGGCGTGCAAATGCTAATGTTGGCGTGCCGGCGTAGTCTTTTTTTTCCCTCAACGGCGTACAAACTTAATATAATACAATCAGAAAATATCGTCGTTAAGTCTCTATTGTTTATCGGATAACTTAACAGTTTCATCGAATAATCGAATAACAATATTCGCGTTTGCAACCTGTATCAAATCAACACACGCGGAGATTTATTCTAATCGGCGTAATCGCGTTGCAAACGCGAATATTATTGTCATTCGATTATTCGATGACACCACGCGTGTCACGCCATTTTATTCTTAATTATGCACTTATAAATTATAATAATTTAAGTAATATATTTCAAAATATATTTAAAATATACGACGGTGTGTAACATTGTTAAAAAGCATGGCTGGCTGTTCTTTCGAAGCCATCGTTGAGGAAGATCTCGAGGAAGACACTGATGAGACTAAGGTTAGTTTATTATACAGTATATGTATATTTTCTACTTCTTGATGTCTAAAATATGAAATATTATTAAATACATTTAAATAATTTCATGAATTATTTACAGCCGCAAGCACACATTAATATTGCACAACAATATGTAAAAATGTAAAAAAAGCTCACAAAAAATGAGAAAATTGTACACTCGTACACTTTTTTGGAGTGATATGCCCGTAATGCCCCTTGAAATTAAAATACTTTATAATACTCAATTGTATGATAATTTCTAGAAATGTGCAGTATGTTTTAAAGAAGCAACAGGAGCACATCGATGCAAATTGTGCCACAAACCAGTGCATTTGCCATGCGGAGAGCCAGTTGGCGATGAAGGATATGGGCAGAAAGTTGTTTGCTTCGTGTGTGATAAAAGTAAATGTTTTTTATTTACATTGGTCCGGTGGGGATAATAACATTTTAATTTTGAGCACTATACTCTATAGTGAGCTTTACAAGATTGGTGTTATCAAACTGTTTTGTAAACATGTGAATAAGGCTGCAAGAGACTAAGACGAGATACGTGACGTAACTATAACGAATTATTAAATAACCTTTTAATAACGCCTACGCTGATTGGTTGAAAAGCGAAAAATCCCGTGTCTCTATAACGCTATAGAAAACGGGAATTTTCCACGAACCTCAAAATAACACACTAAAACAAACATTTTCGCCTGAAATATCAAATAAAAATCTTCGTCAACCTGAAATTTTGTTAAACAAGCAATGGAAAACACTTACCAAACGCTTTTTCGCTTTAAATTTTCTTTAAATCAACTTTTTCAGCGTGTTTTTTTCCATAATTTTGCAGTCGGCAAAACTGAAAATTGATGCCGGTATTGTTGCTAGGCAACATTTTCTTGTTATTGTGTAATGAGAATATACTTTTTAATCGCGTGAAAATATTGTTTTTGTGTTATTATCACAAGGTTATTTGATAAAGGAAATAGAAAACATTTTTTCCTGTTTTTCTATATAGTTATAGAAACACTTGTGCTAGTTTGGGAGAACGAGAAATAACGTGGAAATACTCGCACTACGTGCTCGTGTTCCCACTTATTATTTCTCGTTCTCCCAAACTAGCACGCGTGTTTCTATAACTCTATAGAAACACGGAAAATGTTTCCTATTTCTTAAATAGTCTTAAACCGTTACTTAATATTGATTAGCTAATTAAATTGTCAATTTGCAATTGGCAATTATTGCATGCTTATCGATATGGATGATTTTTTGTATATTTTGAAACTCAGTGACTGTGTTTAGTCCGTGCGGAATTGGAATAGTGTCACCTTAGACAACAAAACATTAACACCTGTATGCTCGCTCTATTCCAGAAAAAAACCCTAGGCCCCAAAACCTCCAGAAACGGCAAGTTATGTGGGATTGGAAGAAAGGATCCCCGAAAATCCCAGTAAAGAAGATGAAAATGGCAGACAAAGAAGAAAAAAGTGAAAAGTACGTTTGTCTGCAATGTTTGAAACAGCATTTGCAAGGAAAGCGTGATAAAAGGTTTGCGAATATTTGTCGTGCAGATGTATCCAGCGTAAAACGTCACAAACAGAGGTGGCACAGCTTGCCAAATAGCGCACAATGTACAATTGTTCCTGAATCGGCGCCTGAAGTGTCAGCTCTGAAGAAAGAATATCGTGAAGTAAAGCCAAAGGATCGTAGGGCTGTCTCGTATGCTGAGACGCTTTCCAATGCTGTAGAGAATATCACCAAAGAGAACACCATGGTAGATGACTTTGAAGTACAGCAGTTCCAGAAGCCTAAAGGAACAATGGAAAAGACAAGCGAGGAAATGGAAACGAACGACGGAATTTTTCGTGACGATTCGGAACTCAGTGATCTTGCTCCTTTGAAATCTCATTCTTCAGTGAAAAATCAAAGCACACTTCTCACGATGACAAGACCCAAGGCTACAGAACAAACAACAGATACCTCCCTGAAGCAAGTGATCGATGCAGTGGCTGATCTAAGCCTGAAGATTGATAGCATTGGAACACAACATAAAACCATGGTGCAATTGGCTTTAGAAGATGGTGAGGTACAGAAAAGTCTTTCCACGTTGAGAAAAGCAGAGAACATACTCCAACTGACTGAATCCTCCAAGTTACTGGAGTGGTTTTACGATGAAACAACTGAATGTGCTGTGTTACGATGCTTGCCCTGTTTCCAACTTCATCTTGCAGCCAAGCCAACCCTTGCCAAACTTACGCCCCTAAAAGCTCAACGTCTCCTTAATACAAGCGGTAGTGGCACTCTTGCTACTGGAATTTTCGTAAAGAAGGAAACTACTAGGCTTTTGATCCAAGGTCATAATCAAACGTGGTATCGTGAGAAAAATATTTGTATCGAGCATGTGTGCCTTATTGGTACTGGATCCATAACGCATAAGAAAGCCATGGAAGAGTACGAGAAGAACAAGCAAGCTGAGAAAAGAGCAGCAGCGTCATCGGGAAACGTTTTTCGTGCGGCGATAGCGGATGTAAAAGTTTGTGCTGCTGGAAGACATTTCGAAACTCTGATCTCTTTCCTAGCATGTTGCGGTGCGAACGTGGGGTCCATTGGACATTCTAGGAACAATTTTAACCATATCCTATATTGTTTGGAAAAGATTATAGACAAAAGGATTAACACATGGTTAAATACTCCCCTTTCATCTACGCTTCTCCCTCCGCATTTCTGGGCTACCACGGACAAAGCAACACCATCGCGAATAACAAATCAAGCTGTGATAATCGTAGCGAGAAATAATGAAGGCGTTCCTTGTCCTATCCCAGTAGCATCGCCTCCGGTCTACTCCGAATTTCAAGGAGCCACATACAGAGAGCTAGCCAAGCAACTATTAGAGGGAGTTTCACAGCACTTTTCTGAAGATGTGCTTTCACGCCTTTGTGGAGTTGCAGCCGATGGCCCATATCAGGCATCTGGTTTTGCAGCACAACTGAGGGAGTCTCTTGCAATTACCGGTGATGACCCAGATCTAGCATTGCCTGTTACTTGGGACACTGCTCATGTCCTTCATCTAGCAGTTACAGATGTCAGAGATGCTCAAAATCAAAGTGGAGCCTACTTTCGACAGTTCATCAAGCGATGCAACGTCTTTAACCACGTAATGTCGCACGGGAAAGGTTTTGCATTTCTCCAGATGGTAGATAAAGATGCTAGAAGGCCCGTCTCCTATGCCACTCAACGTTTTGCAAGTTCTGCGTACGAACAATGGCAGAAGATAGAAAAGAGCTACAGCTCCTTATGGAAGGCGTTTGACTTGCTCCATCCCCAGCGAAACGATAACGAAGAATGGCAGTATATGATAGCGGGGTCGGACTTTGTGGCGGATCTTCTGGCATTCCTTGATATCATGGGACCTGTCGTCGACCTGATGATTCGTGCCCAAGCACTGGATACACCCATGTGGAAGCTAAAGTTGTGGTGGCCAAAAGTCAAGGCGAAACTGATGAAGGCAGGTGGCGGAGATATGGAAGCTTTTCCAAGGTTGCAAAAGGCGCAAGATACACTCAAACCTGGAGAAACATTCAGAGATGTTGAATTGCTACAAGGTTGGCTCATTGTTCAAGACGATGGCGTTAACGCTGGGGAAAATCGCTTCAAATGGAGCATGCGAGAAGAGGATGAAATAAAGGAAGACCGTGAAAGATTTGCTAGGAATTTGGCAAAAGCTTTAGATAAGCGGGTTAGTACAGTTGTCAACCCTGCTGTGGTGTCCCACTTGGAAGTGTTTGATGCAGCAAATCTGGTGATGCTCCATTGCGGTGAAGTGAAGGACGGTTCCTTGAAGTATGTTCTCCCGGAAGGTGAGGTAGAAGAGTATGGCGTAGAATCATGCAAACGTGTGTTGAAAGTAGCGTCAGAAATGTCCCATATCCATTCAGCTGGAATAAATTTCGACCATCGCATGGCACATACCTACATGTCGCGGATAAAAAAAGCAGTAAAGCAAGGAATTTGGAACGGTACATGTCCTGAATGGTTTGAGAGTCAAGAAGCCTCAATGCCGCCGACGAAAGAAGGTGCCGATCTTGTAGGATTTTACTCGGTAAATACTACAGAGTTAGATTCAGTTTTTACAATGCTTTTCGCAAATGGTAACGTCCACAGAGTACGTCTTAACGAGCATCGCTTCTATGAATCCTTTTACTCGAGAAAGGAAATCTATGAAGTTGCCGAGCCTGCTGCCTGTGCACTCCTTGATATAGT
Source organism: Paramuricea clavata (assembly GCA_902702795.2). Taxonomy (NCBI): domain Eukaryota; kingdom Metazoa; phylum Cnidaria; class Anthozoa; order Malacalcyonacea; family Plexauridae; genus Paramuricea; species Paramuricea clavata. Next base: position 5,516 of record CACRXK020012731.1, read on the forward strand.
TTTGGCAAAAGGAGACCCAGAAGCCATTGCAGAAAGTTTTTATAACGCAATGCGGAGTCAACAGCAATCTGGTGGCCAGTTAAATGAAACACTAGCAAGACGAACTAAGGTCAACTGGTGTCTTCCTTCATTGAAGCAGTGCGATGGTATCATCAAGGAAGCAGTCGCTCTCTATCTCCGTGGAGATGATGTGATTAAAGCCCACAAGAAAAACACGTTTTTTTCGGGCAGAGCTAAAGAATACTTTGTGTCAAAAGTTGTAGATCGTCATCATGCTGACAGTGGACGTTGTCCCTTTCTGGCTGACACTGAATAAATACATATTTCTCAGTTCAATAAGTACATAATTCGATATTACATTTGTTAAAGTACATATTTGCTAATGCTAGCATTAATTTAGGAAGTTAAAGTTCAATAAGTAAATTACAGGAAATCAGTGATCGAGGTGCATGAATTCCACTTCATCACCAACATTCAAGTGGTTTGTAAATTACTGTACATTGCTGCACCCTGCAGGAGCTAAAATGTTGTAGTTCAGCAGAAATGCGAGACCAACTGCATGGTGTAGTTCGTGGGCATCATGTTATCCATATGAAAAGTAAATAAAAATGCGATTATGATTTCACTAACTTTAAGGCCTGATCAGTGCCCATTTTACAACTATAGCCTTTCATATCTCGTTTACATTTAGCTTTTACAATTTACAACTGTTCTTTAGTCACAACTACCTCCCTTTTAGCCCCAGCATTGCAGGCTTATGTAATGCAGTTAAAAAGCTTGTATGCAGAACTATTATTATAAAGCACGTAATTTCGACTTGATTATGAAAATGTTCGCAGTTTAGGAGACCCTATAATTTCCCATTTCAAAAACTCATTAATAATTCATGATCTTTTTTGCCACCCAAATCAAGTATAATATGTTACATGCAGTGGCTTCATATTTGATAAAACACTTCCTACTTAGTATTCCTTATATAAAGAATACTAATTGTTTTTGAAGCCGTTCAATATACACTCGCGACTCGTGTTTTATTGTGTCTAAAACCACTCGCGCGGTAGCGTGGGCGGGGCTGCGAGCAGGCTATCTAGTAAAAATTCAACAAGCTTGGCGTAGTTTTCTGCCAAAATATAGATTAATTGAGTCTGGCGGCGTGTGCGAATTTTCCAGCGGCGGAACTTCGGCGTGCACTCTACATGGAATGCACCCTGGTACCACCACCTGTCTAAATTTTTTGCATATGAGAAATATAAACCCAGGCATTTCTTTTTTTGGACTTAGCATGGAAAAATAGGTAAAATTAACAAGACAGAGCACATTAGGACAAATTGCAGGTCAATGGGTCCAGCCACAGCCCTGCCCCTGCATTATTGCAGGCCTATGGACAGCTCTACATGTACCATACTGTAATGACTCATTCATGACAGAAAATTGGCTATTGCACACTGACCCTTTATACTAATATACTTCTGGCATAATTTAGATTATTAAAGCACTAAACTACTTAAAAGCTCTACACACTATGCTCAATTTTTGGTATGGCACAGATCAAACTGGTACCTGTACCAACTTTATCTGTGCTCAGCCAGTATGAATAGGTAGTCCAAGCATGGTAAACATGTTACGTGTACCAAAATTGAGCACAGTGTCAATGTTAACAGGCCTTAAAATGGCTGCATTTGGAGGCCGGTAAACTTAGGATTCATGTGTAATTATGTTGTTACTAGTTACTAAATTTTTGTAGGGCTGTTTATAAGATTGAGACTGATCTGGCCTAGGTGGCCACCTTAGCTGGGCCAGTTTGTCATTTCTTTCATATAAAGCACTAAAAGCAGACTATTTATTCTTGTTAATTCTTACCTTACAACACCAGTTTGCCAACTCAATCCAGATCTGATTGTCGAGACTTGAGAACAATATTTGGAGCACACCGGGCTATAATCTAGTTCCAATATTAATCTGAAAGTATATAAAGAGAACATTTGAGGCATTGTCTCAGCACTCATACATCTTCCAGCTTTTACAAACAAATCATTTTATACAACTGAAGCTTGTTAATAAAGAGCTTGCAAGACTCTCCCTTTGATGAGTAAAATTGTCTTAAGCAACATAGTTGCAGCATAATGGGTTAAGGATCAATACAGTAATACACTGATAGATCACATTCAATGCTGTAATTCTTCTGTAATTACAATCCTTATTCATGTATTACTGTAAAATGCTAACATATCTTTAACAGCATTCAAATGTTTAATATATTATTTCATATTGTTAAAAGCACAAGTATGTTTAATATATTATTTTATATCGTTTTATTATTAATTTATACACCCTTGACAAGGTCTAGAAAAGTGCCAAATAATTATGTGACAATTATTGCTAAATTGTTGATATTAATAGTGCATTAGTGCACAATTTACTACAGAATTTACTATAATAGATTCGAATTGATATTATATTCTTTCTTTCCTTGCCAGAAACCAACATTTCGTATGTTTCTTATGCAAATTGAACGCGGCAAATTCAAAATTATATTTAACAGAATTTCAGACACATGGCTCAAGTAACAATCATATTTTCACTACATTCTTTCGCAATTAAAGCGCTTAAATAACAAGTCAAAATATAACTATTCTTACCTGTGAGATCTGAATAACATTTTACGAACTTTTCCATGCCTTTTCCATCATTTGGGTTTGAAATTTCGATAAGTTTCTTCACCATGTAAGACATGTAAATGTGCTTTCAAATTTTTAGCACAAAAATTCGAAACGACGCTATCCCATGACACTTAGCGCTCCGACACTTAAACTAGGCACCAGGCCTCCAGGCAATGCGCGAACTATTGCTTCAGTTGTCATGTATTAAATCACAGTTAATATATTAACTGTGATTAAATATAGTTTTTCTATGAATATAAGGAATATTTACAAATGTTTTCAATCAGTTACTGACTGTTAATTAATTTATTGATAATAAATTCTCGGAAAATGAAAATTCTCTACAATGATTCAATAAAACATGGAAAGAAATCAACTTTAGAAATTAAATTAGAATGTAGTTATATGGTATCAGGAATGATGGAAAGGGGGTGGGGCAAGGTCTCCTTTCCTAAAGGGGGCAAATGTAGCATTTTAATATAAATAAAACACAATATTTTTGTCCCAATTTTACTTTAATAACAAATTAATTAACAAAGATAAATATGATAGAAGAGAATTTGTATATTTAATTAGCTATTTCCAAAGTCCTGGGTCTAGTCACAAGAATCCCTTGTTGGAGGGACAAAAAAAAGACAGCACACATTTAAATTAAAGTTTAATGTAAAAAGGAGATATCTCATTTTTGGTCATGTAAAAAGTTGATATTTTATAGTAGATACTTCTACTCTTTCACATATTTGATGCCTGTCTCCATATATTTTGTCCCTCCAAATGACCCCAGAATATGCACTGAGAAAAGGCTAATTACGTGAATATACTAACCCATATAGAATCTAAATCCAGGATGACATTTGACATCTTGTTAAAAGAATATTGAGGAAAAATATATCATTTTGAGAAAAAAATGCAAAAATTGCAAAAGATGTTATATTTAAATTTTAACAAATTTATATTCATTCTTCGAGAAAACTTAAGTAAGAAATAATTTGTTATTAACCATTATTTCTTATGTTAAGAATTTGATTTCATGTTTTAAAAATTATCTTAAGAAAATGATTTGATATGAAGATGATGAAATCGTAAGAAAACATTCATATTTCAAGAAAACAAATGTAATTTAAGATATGTTAAGAGAATTTTTCTTATTTCAAAAAATGTCTTGCAAATCAAATACTTCTAATTTTAAGAATCATTTTTCTAATTAAGAAAATTAGTTTCTCATTTCAACAAATATTTTCTTGAAGTAAGAATTGTTTTCTCAATAAGAAATTTTTTTTTGCTGTGTAGTCGAGATACTGTATATTGACAGACAATTGGCATATCTATATATATCTGCAATTTTTATGCAGATATTTTGCAGATATTTTGACAGACAACTGACATATCTGCAAATATCTGCAACTTTTATGCAGATAGTTTGCAGATATTTTGACAGACAATTACCATATCTGCAAATATCTGCAACTTTTATGCAGATAGTTTGCAGATATTTTGACAGACAATGGACATATCTGCAAATATCTGCAACTTTTATGCAGATATTTTGCAGATATGTTGACAAATACTCAACATATCTGCAAAATATCTGCAACTTTTATGCAGATATTTTGCAGATATTGTAGACCTTGTTGCAGTTATGCTGCAGTACTGCAACAGATATGTGACAGATACTTGCAGACATTTTACATATATGTCAGTTTGGTAAGGGAGACGTCTTTAATTTCTGCGTGAAAAACTAACTAGTCTCTGTAAAAAGTCGTGGCAATTAATAAGTGCTTAATATACAAGCAGCGAATAAAAAAAGAACATAAACCCCCCAAAAATCTGTTTGAGTGGGTTGGATAATGATGAGGCTAATGTATCCGTGTCGAACATCAATACTTGCCTTGAATGCATGCCGCCTGTTATGTTTGACTTTTGGCGGAACTGGGTGAAAAGTCGCGTTTCGCGCGTAAAAAGTCTTGCGTAAAAGTCGTAATGAGTCGAAAAATGCCCTAAATTTGCGGTTTTCCCTAGAAAGTAGCCGCCTGCTTTCAGCCGGAATGGGCGCTGCTGAGGAGGCTAGCTAAAAAAGCATTTTAATTTGTGGAACAATGCTCAACTGAATATTTAAAATGCAACGAGGGGCACTTCACTCCAAAAAAGCGTACGGGATTTTCGGATTTTTAAAAATCCGCGGATTTTGTAGCTGATTTTCCCCGGATTTTTTAGCGGATTTTTGAAGAGAAAATCTGTTGGATTTTCCGGATTTGTTTGGATTTTCCGGATTCATTCGGATTTTTTCTGGATTTTTGTATCTGCGAAGCAGATATATATGCTATCGCAAACGTGACCGTACCGTATGTTAACAGATAGCCATTCAGCGACGAGCTTATATATTTTAAACATTTTATGCCAATTTAAGCCAATCAGCGATTCGTTTACATCAATTGTTCACATCGTGCCCGCTGATCTAACCTGCGAACGGGCATACTTTAGCTTCGTCAGGCCTCGTGTATAAATCGTGTTTATATTCTTTCAAAAATATCTTGATATTTTTATCAATTTATCTTGAATTGGCTGTCTTTTGCGATATTATTCGGAAGTTATTTATCAACATGGAATCTTATCCTCATCTGGTAAGTAGTCAAATACCACATATTATATATTTAAATACCAAATTTGTGCAAATCAGCAAATATATGTCCCACATATTTTGTAAGTTTTATAATACATGAGTTCGCCAGTTCGGCAAATATTTACTATACTATCTATAGTTAATATTGCCGTATCTTCGGCGTAGAGTTTACATGGAATGCACTCTGGAATTTTTTTATTAATATATTACACTGTTAAAATATTGGATATTTTCGAGGATATTTTAAGCCATTAATATTTGTCAACATAGTTCACAAAAAGATTTATACAGTATTAAAAACAATCCTTCTGTGACTTCTGTAATATTTTAAACAGTGAAAACATTCTCAGGAGATATTGAATTAAATCCTGGTCCTGTATTTCTGTATATTGACTCCATAACTCTGTTCAAAACAACAGTCCAACTATAAAGCTGTCATCAAATGTAGTGTTAAAGCAAAGGTTGAAGATGTTATCAGTTAAAATACTTATACATTTTGGTTTTACACATTAGAGTTAATTAAACAAAATTGTTTACAAACATTTTCAAATAAAAGAATCCTCACCCTCCCGAGCCTCATTACATTGTCATTTTGCTTTCTAACATAAATATTTTTCTTTAGAGATTAATACAAGAATGAAGAATAAATGTACTGGATATTGGCTGGATAATTTTGTCAGAACAACCAACTTGCAAGACAATCTTACCTAAATTCATTAGTATGGAAAATAACTTAACAGCTACAATGAATAATCATATATTATATGGTGGATTTGATCAATGGCACACAATGTACAAAACTAAACTTGTGATACCTTCTACTCAAATCGATAATCTCCCACAACACGATTGTTTTTGTGTGAATGTGCTGTATTTGTTAAACCGAACAGTGTGGTATATCATAACTGTGCACAGAACTGGAATTTAATTATATACTTCACTCATGACCTTCAAAACATTCTCAATTATTCAATGGTCTTCGACATGTTCACCAAATATTTTGTGTATGTTACTCAACAGTTAACATTGGCAAGTGTAAACAACAAGTGACATAACTTTTGCTTCATGATTACAATAAAGTTTTGAAAATTTGATGAGTATTGATTGAATTGACAGGTGACAGTTTACTAAATAGCCGGCTGTATAGACACTTTGAATATTGTTTGCATGAAATTTTTATTTCCTGACTGCATAATTGTCTGTTACAATCATAATCACATTATAAAGTTAGTTAAATTTTCTCGGTGCGGGGGTGGGGAGCACTTGCCCTGCCGCCCTCCCCGCTGTGTACAGTCCTGTTTTAAATCTTATCTGCTATTACAATAAGTGATGAAATATTTCAATCGTCCCATGTCATCTTCATTATTCAGTTTCTTTCAAGAAAATGCAAAATGTGAATCAAGTTTTTTCGCAGATACATGTACGCGTCGCGTACCTATTTTTGAAAATCTGTTAGATTTTCCGGATTTGTTTGGATTTTCCGGATTTTTTCGGATTTTTTCTGGATTTTTTTTAAATTATAGAGTTATATAGAGCTACAATCAGGAGCAAAAATAATGAGACTTTTCACGTTTTTGGCCAGTTTCAAGTACGTCGGGCTCCCCCCTCCCCCCATGATCAATGTTGGAAAAAGCGGATTGAATTTTCTCTTTTCAGTCATCAACACAACATTGAATTGGGGGTGCGGGGGCATTTATGCGTTTGTCTCAATAATTTTTGCTCCTCATTGCAATCAGGAGCAAAAATAATGAGACTTTTCACGTTTTTGGCCAGTTTCAAGTACGTCGGCCTCCCCCCTCCCCCCATGATCAATGTTGGAAAAAGCGGATTGAATTTTCTCTTTTCAGTCATCCACACAACATTGAATTGAGGGTGCGGGGGGCATTTATGCGTTTGTCTCAATAATTTTTGCTCCTGATTGTCTCTATATGTACTTTTGAATGAAACGTAATTCGTTCATGTTGATTCAACTTATTGCTCCAGGAAAGACGCTGACTTGGATTTCTTGCTTAATGAACCTTTTGCTATATGATATTTTTTCTCAGCGGTTTTCTATAATTGAGTACTTCATGTAAAAAAAATATAGGTGATCTTCAGAACTATAGCTATTTTTTCTTTCGAAAGGACGATTAATTGACGAATATATACATGGGAAGAAGATTATAAAATAATAAATAAATTTCAGACAATTTTTCCCCATGGCTGACAATCATGAGTATATTTTTTCTCTCAAACAGAACATTTCCTTTAAGTTCAAGAATTTTATAACAGACAACGCCTCGTTCAGACCTATTTTGGAAAAACTTCAATGATTTTTTTACTTTTAGCTGAATTGTTGCGTGAGATTGACATACTCACTAAATTTTAAACCCAATTCAAGCTTTTTATTTATCTTGATAAACGGACTTACCGATCGTAAACTTGCACTAGAATTTATTGCAAACTTCCATCTCCCATGATTTTGGGATTATGTGTGATGAGTTCAAGCAAATCTGGTCGCACATGCGCAAAATCTTAATCTATTTTTACGTACTGAATATAGACACGTTACACACACGTTACACCACACGTTACACCACACGTTACATAATAATTTGTAGCAAAACATATAGAGATATGACACGTTACACACGTTACACCCATTGTTTTTAAAAAAATATATATATATTTATTTTTTGAAAAAATGGGTGTAACGTGTGTAACGTGTCATATTTCTATATATTTACTATAGATTATTATGTAAAGTAGGTGTAACGTGTAGTGTAACGTGTAGTGTAACGTGTAGTGTAACGTGTAGTGTAACGTGTAGTGTAACGTGTAGTGTAACGTGTGTGTAACGTCTCAGCGTTTGCTTAATCAAGCCAAGTGCATAAAATTTACATGAACTAATCACTTTAGATCAGTTGGTGAACATCCCACAAGCACAACAGCACATACTGCATTATAAATGACAAAGTTTTCTCATATTTCGTCATATGGCTAGCCTGAGGAACTCTCATATAATGATTGCCTCCTGAGGAAATGATGGCTAATTGAGCTTGAAAGGACGTAAGATCAAGTTAAAACACTACATTAGATTATTATGGATTATTGGATGTGTTGTTACCTTATCGCAAAGTATTTTAATAGATCGTGTTCAGCCTACAACTTGTCTATTTTCCCAAAGATTTTTTTTCTAGTAAGTAAATGATTGTAAAAAATTAAATTCTTTAGAAAACCTTCTTTATTTTTGCCCCGCCCCCGCGCAGCCTCGTTGCAGAATTTCTACATTTTGGGGGGCAAAAAACTTTCGGTTAATTGATTGAAATATGTCAATCTCATGCATGTCATCTTGATCGCTAGATTTTGGCAAAATTTCAAATTTTGGACAGCTAACCCCCAGACAGCTCCATCTCAGACAATCGCGTGCAAAAATAATGAGACTTTTCACATTTTTGGCCTGCTCCCATGATCAATATTGGAAAAAGTGGGTTGAATTTTCTCTTTTCAGTCATCCACACAACATTGAATTGGGGGTGAGGGGGGCACTTATGCGGCTGTCTAAATAATTTTTGCTCCTGATTGAATCGCGTGCAAAAACAATGAGACTTCACATTTTTGGCCTGCCCCCATGATCAATGTTGGAAAATGTGGGTTGAATTTTCTCTTCAGTCATCCACACAACATTGAATTGGGGGTGAGGGCGGCATTTATGCGGTTGTCTCAATAATTTTTGCTCCTGATTGTAGAGTAACTTAAATTCACAAAATCACATTAAATGGAATTTTCCCCACTGATAAGAAATAGTGTGAAACTTACCACTCCTAGCATATCTACAACTGCTTTAAGGTGGCTCCATACGCTTTTCATCATTGGGGGACTGGTGCGTAATCTTGAGTTTTCGCGCGAAAATGTTAAAAATATATGCAAAAATAAATACAACTTTAAATCAGTCCTGCTAAAATCCGAACCACAAGTCATGTTTATTTTTATATT
>CACRXK020012732.1:0-14770 GCA_902702795.2 Paramuricea clavata
ATGGAATGCATCCCGGGATTGCGAAGCTGCGCTAGTTGCATCATGTAAGCCCATTACTCCAAAATCTTGAGTGGCTTACAGTTGACAAATTACTCTATTTCCGTGATGCCGTAATGACTTTTAAATGCATGAACAACTTAGCGCCGAAATATCTTTGTGACATGTTTGAGAAACGATCTTGTATTCATAATCGGTCTACGCGGAACTGCAACTCAATACAGATACCATTGTTTAAAACAGCGTCAGGGCAACGGTCATTTGCTTTTAGAGGAGCTTCAATTTGGAATAACTTAGACACTGAGCTAAAGAAATGTACACACTTAAGACATTCAAAAGTCAACTTAAAGAACACTTACTGTCTACTTAGACTATAGACTACTTCCTATTTTAGACTATTAAAAACTTAGATATCAGTCATTTTTATTCCTAACTTTGTAGAAACTGTAAATATTTTAAAATTGTAGTTTTATAAAATAATTTTGTAAATGGGTTCTGAAAAACCCTTTTGGGAGAAACCATTAATTTTAATAATAATAATAATAATAATTGCATCATTTTTTTTCCGCCAATTTCAATGGATGAAAATTTATAGACGAAAATAGACGAAATTTTGATCTGGGCAAAGAAGAACGAAATCCATCACCACAGGTAGAAAGAGCATCTAAAATGGGCTCAAAAGTGGTGCAAATTTCTGCACGTAATATACAAAAGCATTCACAACATTTCGCGACCAAACGTACTGTGCAATTTCACTAACTTGAAGATGCTCTTTCTAGCCGTAGTGATGGATTTTGTTCTTCCTGTCTGGATAAAAATTTAGTCTATAGCTGGAATAATCCATTTATCCTTAAAAAGATTTCGCCCCCGGACAAAACAGATGTCATGAAATTAGACCCCGGAATAAAAATTCGGGGACCCGCGAAAAATTCTGCGACCCGCGAAAAAACCCGCGACCCACGATAAAACCCGCGACCCGCGAAAAATACCCGCGACCCGCGAACAAAACCCGAGACCCGCGACAATTAGATTATCTCGATTCTGCATGATTGCTTGAAAACCGTGCCGATTAAACATTAATCGCACATGCATGCAGGTGTGCCGATTAAGGATTAATCTGCACGCATACGAATTAGCTCATGCACGTGCACTAAACACAAAATTTCAAAATATAAATATTAAAACTACTTGAAAATTTATATATTCTGAGCTCTTATTTTGCAATGAGCTCTTTAAGTATTTTTAAATATTTATATATTCTGAGCTCTTATTTTGCAATGAGCTCTTTACGTATTTTTAAATATTAAAGATAAAAACGAAATTATAAAGATTATTCACAGTTTTTTACAGGTATGAATTGAAAATTTATGTCAGAAATCACTCTCAAAATTGAAAAGGTGCGTATGGCTGTGCTCGCTTGAATACATTAATACTGTATAATGCATGATTGTTCGTGTAAAATTGACTATAAAATGATCTTAATAGGAAATTACACTTGTTCTCGAAGTATTAATAAAAAAATCTTATTTGTGTTTGGCGAAACATTTATGATACCGCTCTTGCTATGTACTTGCGGTATTATTAAAGGAATACCGAATGGTTTCCGTGCAGGATTGCATGGATCCATGCACGAGGGATGTCGCGAGACTTTCGGAAAGCGTAAAAATATTCGAGCCGCAGGCGAGTGTATTTTTACGCTTTCCGAAAGTCGAGCAACATCCCAAGTGCATGGATCACGCTATCCTGCTTGGAAAACCATTTGGTAATTGTTTTATAAAATAACTACAGTGAAACAATGACATTTTGAGAATCCCGCGAAAATCCCGCGAAGGCATTTTAATTCCACGTGCAGGATTGTCTGATCCTGCACGGCTATTGACCAGTCAAATTGCGTGTTTCACTGTAGTTATTATATAAAAATATTTCTCCAAATACGTGCGAGCGATTTTTCATTAATACTTCTCGAACCGTGTAATTTTCTTTACAAATTTGTTTGGCTTTAAAGGGAAGTCATTGTTTGTTTTAACAACTAATAGTGAAAGTTTTACTGCTTGTTTTTAAATAGATAATAGAAGAAAAAAAGGAAAAAAGCCAGAATACTTAACGTCTAAGCACTTACACTGGTCTGCGTAAAATAGGGCAAAGCCATGCTATTATTTAGTAACAGGGCCCTCGCTATGGGGTGTTGGGGGAGTGAAAACATGAAAACATCTTGTCGGCAAAATGAAAGATTTTTTTGGAAATGTTTACATTAAATTATTGAATCCCGTCGACAAATTGTTTTCGCAGTCGGCAAAACATGAAGTGGAAAAGAAGGAAAAGAACTAAAATATTTGCAGTGACTGTCATTAAAAACTAATAATTATAGTTAAAATTTGGAGAAAGTTATGAAAAATATTATGTATACAAATTACACGAGCAACGTTACGTTAATACAAAAGGAAATGAAAAATATAATGTCCGCGGTAAAATTTTTATTTTGACCCCCAAACGACATTTGTTTGTAAAAGAAAAACAGTTTGTAAAAGACAAACTTGAGTTACTTCGTTTAACATTAAAACATTTATTCACGACAAATTTGTTTCGTATGGCAAACTAGGCTTGCCACACTCATCAGGTGAATGATGATATCGCGTATTTACATGATGTTATAACCTATAGATAAGCTAATATGTTGTGTCCAAATTGTTGTATTGTTTAGCTCTTCTTTAACAATCTGGAGTGCCAAATCAACGGGGATAGATGTAAATAAAGAAGTTACGTCATGTATGAGGATTGTCATTATCATGAAGTATTTGGATGTCCCATGGGTCATGCAAAGAATTGAAACAACTGCACTGCAAATGCCCCGTTTACACTATACCGGATTGCATCGGAGCGTCGCGATTTTCATACCGGATTCGGCTGCTGTTTACACTACGCCACAGTAATCCGGTACGCGACGCGGCGTAAAAATCACTCCGCTTTGGAGGTGATATGAAAAGTAATCCGGTATGTGCCGAAGCAGTGAAGCAGGCCAACCCGGTACGCTACAGTTTTGGCGTGTACGTTTTACCATTGTCACCTATATTTTCTCGCTTTTACAGTATTTTAGAGCTGTCGTTTCTTTCGCCTTACAACCATAGAGATTATAAATAACACTAGAGGAGGCAATGTAATCTTAATTCAGTAAAAAAAAGGGAACGCGACTATTGGGGGGTAAATTCAAGTCCCGGATGTGGATTCGTGTTCCCATTGGTGACGAGTTTCAAATCAGCCAATGAGAGCACGGTTTTATATCCGGGACTTGAATTTGCCCCCATTAGCTGCGGTTCCCAATTTTTAAACTCGATGCCTTCTCTAGTGTTATTTATAATCTCTATGCTTACAACCATCAGTACTATATCTGGCGAATACAAATAAAGAAAACGATAATAACATTGACTTTTCGCTTTAGATAGGGCAAAATTTAAAGAAATACTTGTCAATTTTGGATTAGAGCGAAACGAAGCAACGTCTGTGGTAGTCAAGCTTTTTACAAAGAAAACGTGTGTCACTTCTTGTTTTTAGTAAATTTTAGTATACTGGCAAAAAAATATTACTTGTTTCCATGGCGACAGCGAGACATGAGCTGACAACAGAGCGAAGCGGCATGCATAGTGTAAGCACCCTTGTTTTTTACTTCGGAGTGAAAATTAATCCGGTATGAAACGGTAATCCGGTATAGTGTAAACGGGGCCAAAATCTCCCGTTCTGGTACGGTGATGGAAAAGATATGTAGATGATAGCAACGCCTGTGTAAAACAATCGGGCATTTCAATATATTTCATAATCATCTAAATTCTATCAACCCGCATATACAATTCACGCTTGAAATGCCTGTTGTTAGAAAGATTAGCAAACCATAGCGTTTCTGGATACCGAAATTATAACCCCAACATCTGGTAATGTTAATGTTAGCGTATCTCGAAAAAGTTCTCAAACTGACAAATATTTATTATATAAATCACATAGCCATGTGAATGACAAGAAAGCTGTAGTAAAAACATTATTAGATCGCGCAAAAACTATCCCAACGAATTCCGCATTGCAAACCCAAGAGACCGCGAGAATGTGATTGAAACATTAAAATTAAAAATATCAAAAACGTTTCATTGCGAAAGTTGTTACGAACAACCGTCAGGCAAACACAAATGCAATCGTGGTTCGACATGCCTTCCTTATGTTAATAGAGTTTCAGAAAAAGTAAGAAGTATTTTCACAAGCCCAAAGTAAGACCGTTAGAAGACAGATCAAAAGCTATTGTATACAAATACAAATGCAGAGAATGCCATTTACATGCATCGGTGAATCGAAGAGATGTTGGGCAACAAGGTGGCTAAAACACAAACCGGGATTTAGAAAGAGGATTTTTTGACAATAAAGGAACACGCTGCATGCACTGGTCATGGCGCTGCAAAATCAGACGTTATAATGATAGAAAAGGGAATTATAAGAGTTACGGACAAAGGATTTTCTTAGAAGCTTTACATTCCATCCTTAGTAAAAACACGCCTAATGAACACATTGAATTTCTGGCTTGTTATTCTATATTAACAGTCTTGTCATACGAAACAAATTTGTAGTAAAATAAAGTTCATATGAAGTAATTCAAGTTTGTCTTCTAATATATATATATATATATATATATGCATATATATATATATATATATATATATATATATATATATATATATATATATATATATATATATATATATATATATATATATATATATATATATATATATATATATATATATATATATATATATATATATAGTCAATGATTGTTATTTAAAGGCTAAACATTTTGCCATATTTCGCCACATTAAAAAGTTTTATTTAAAGTTTTAATATTTTATTTAGTCATATTTTTAACACGCCTAACTGTTGGACTGTCCATGCTTATAGTTACTTAATCATATGTTCTTCTCCTCTTTATGTTTTTCTTTATCTAAAATATAATTTTATGTTTATAGCAGCAAAATTTCAAGGCTTTTTACCCTTTAAATGGTCTTTTCTGTGTGCTTCGATATTTCCCACCTATAAGAACAACTTTCCTTATAGCTTTCGACCTTTTCGATAAAATCTTAATGTTAAAGTTAAATTTTGTCTATATGGATTTCATGGGTGATAATATAGTTCTTCCCAGTTATTTTGTCATGTATTTCATTGATTTCATTGATTTCAATGGCATCACTGAGGATTGCTTTGCGTGCATTATATACGTAAACTACTATAACGGAAACCATATTATTTACAGTTTGAAAACATCTGGACTTTTAAGTTTTGTTTAGTCCTCTTGTAATTATCAAAATTTCATTTGCTTTTCCCTTAATATCATGACTATTTTTCGGCCTGTTTTGAAATATTTTCAAGGCTCACGAGCTGTGTATTTAAAAACAAAATTACCAGGTCCACCCGCAAGCGAATCATCCGAAGGTTGAAAGAAATCATTCAAACACTTCTGCGTGGTTTTAAATGTTATTTAATTTAAATCTTTCGAATTGTGCTTGGAGTTTGTATTATGAATAAACAACTCGGCCTTGGTGTCTATGGCGAATATGTTAATTGATCCAGCGTTACTACAAGAGAAAACTGGATTGTCTGGAGAAAACCTGCATTGTAAAGTCATGCATGCACAAACTGCATGGCCATTAACTGATTCATATGATGAGCTAAGCCAAGAAGCATTAAAATCTTTAGATCTTACCTGTAGGGCGTTCAGGAGTGCAAGCTAAATATAAAATAAAAAAAGAGGACTAACATACAATCTCAAACATGGAATAATCTACAATACGTTTCCGTTGTTTGTGTTCGAACTAACTAAAAAGGATAAAATTTAAAAAGAGATACCATAACCACGACAGCTTAGGAAGAGTATAGTTTGCCATTGGTCGGATACGCCTAACAATAGGTTAAACTATATAACATCACCGTTTTGGCACATTCAAGATATAACCACTAACTTTTTGGCACATTCACGATATTATAATAGCCATTGCGCTGTGTTTGCGGTGTTTTATGTTTCAATTGAAGAAGTCGAACAAATGCTTTTCTTACCTTCTAGCAAGAATAACCAATTAGCAAGGAAAAAAAATTCTACCCATGCCGAGTGGAACTGCATCTCTCTTTTGCAATCGTAATCTTATAGCTTTAAAAGAAAATGACAGTGATGTCAATAATGATATTTCAGAAGTTGTGCAATATTTTAGAAGCACTGGAGATGAATTTTGATGAAACTCTCATGCAACTCTTGTTCTCGTTTTCATTATTGAGGAAACTCTCATGTCAACTCTCGCTTGTCAACTCTCATGCAACTCTTGTTCTTGCTTGATTTACATTGAAAGTTGAAGAAACACATTCGTAATCTCTCGCCTGTCAAATCTCAATTACTCTGATGCCTTTTGATACAAGCCGTAGTAAAAATGTTATTTAGGTTCACTAAAATAAACCTTGAACTTGCCTTAAACGGTGACATCCAAACGTTGACCAAAGGGCGTCTTTAGCAAATAAAACTCGCAGGTGTTTGCTATACTAGAGTAAATATAATAGCTCTGGATAATTACCGTATTTAGTCGTTTGAGTGCTGCGGCGCTCTTTAAATTTTCAGAGCTTCAAGCACGATTAGGAAATTAATAGATAGCTCACTCCTTTGATGTTTTTAAAGCCGCCGGCACCCACGCATGTTCTTCCCAGAGTAATGGCGGCTAGCAAGAACTATAATAAAATGTATTGAAACGTGAAATTGACATCCGTGCTACTAAATCCTGTATTTTTCCGCTTTCGGGGGTTTTAATGGAAAAATAAATCAGAATTATAAAAATACAGGATTTAGTACCACCGATGTCAATTTCACAATGCATTTTACTACAGTCACTTGCTAGGCCGCCATTACTCTGGCAAGAACATGCGTGGGTGCCGGCAGCGTAAAAAACATCAAAGGAGTGAGCCATCTATTCATTTCCTAATCTATGCTTCAAATGCGGTGCTCATTCGGGGGCGACGCTCAATCGGTGACGGCGCTCTTTGAAAACTATTTTATTCGTGAATTATAACAAGAACTTTTAACAATAAGATAAACAAGTTTTAAATGTCTTGTCACTAAATGTTCCCATTTTGACGGCGGAACGTTTTTACACTGTTTCCAAGTGTCGCTGTCCTCTTCATGATCCAAGTCCAACTGCTGCATCGTAACCATTGTTGGATGTGCCTACATAAGCCGTAGGATGAGCATCCAAAAGATGTTTAGAAAACGGATTCCGTTGCACCCCTCGTGGAACTACATAATTTTCACATGAATCAATAGAAGAAAAGGGTGCACAATTGGGAGAAAAATCCCTCCAAAGTTTGATATTTTCGTGCTTCGAAATATTCGAACAACCATTGTTTTGGTAGCAAATACGCATGCGCAACTCAGCCAAACTTGCACTGCGCACGCGCACAACCAACGCAAATCCTTCGATGTGGAAACACGCTCAGTTATGCAAATAAATCATGGCTGAAGATATTTATAAAACTCGAATATCCTCATGTTTTATGCAATTTGACGGCGTTACGGAGCAACTTTGCAAAGTTACACGCCAAAGGCTTAAGAAATTTCTTGAGTGTAGGTCAAAATGGGCCAAACTGAAATGGCTAAGAAATCGTACGAGAACATCGTTGATCTGTCAATTCATACCGATGGAGAAGATCTGTCAATTCATACATCGACCTGGATCTGGATCTGTCAATTCATACATGGAGAAGAACCCTAACAGCATTAACTTAGAATGGTACCATCATATAAAATGCTGGAAGAGATTTTGTGATGAAGAGAAGATTCGTAGACAACAGAGAAAAGAAGAAAAAGAAGAAGGAACTGTAACTTCTACCGAAGAATCACACGTGAAAGTGGGGCTAATAGAACCGAGGCGAAAAATTACGCGGCAATCAGTCCCAGAAGCTATAAATAAGGCCCTGCCTAAAAGAAACGCGCATGCAGTACCCCCAGAGATATGTATTATTTGTGGAAGAGACGCCTCGTGGTTCTCACTAGACAAGGTATGGTCATAATACTAGCGCAATGTGCACAACATTCTCTGGTTTGGTAAAATATATTGAATTGGAAAAATATATTGAATTGTGATCAATTAGGTTTATTTAGGGTAAAGTAGTTTCTATGCGACAAACATCCAACCTTGTTATTAGCAGATATTCAGTTTAATAATTTTGTTTCAAACCAGGTAACTAAGAAGAGAAGGAGAACCCCACTTATGTTGGCAGAAACAATTGATGCTGGTCTTCTACGTACAGCTGCCGAGAGAAAGAATGATGAACGGATACTCGTGCAAAGTATACTCGTACACATAATCATAACACCAGACTAGTGTCAACAGAAACATACCTACCCAGTCAAAACTTTGGTATCTGCCTGTATAAAAAAATATAAAAGGGCGTGTGAATTGAACAAGTCACATATTATTAGCACCGATGAAGATCCGGATCGAAAGCTTTGCAGTAATAAATTTACGTGCTGTTTCCACAAACTAAAGTATTAAAATTGTATTTATTGTGATTTTTGCCGTTGTAAGGTAGCTTAATTATTAAAGGTAAATAGCAATATAAATTTTTATTTTCTCATTTGAAAGAACATTCGAAACTATATATTAACTTCTTCTGCCGATTTTTCTTATCTTGCTTAGTTCTTAATCGAGTCTGGATTCTTTAATTATTCATATCTTTATCTGGAACACACCACCGTAAATTACGGGGCGAGGGTACTAATTACGCTCGGCTATTTACACCCGGGTATTTGAGAACATAGCGAAGCTAGTGCAAAGTTGTCCTCCATTATGCGATGGACGGTTTTTGACGCTATGCGCATGCGCGAGTACAAGCTCGCTAACAAAATTGTTTTTCATGTTGCAAAGATGTATTTTGCTGTTTTACAATATATTTTTGCGATATTTTTCGCTTTTAAATGGGAACAAACTTGCAGGTTTATGAATTAGTGGCTGTCAACCGTGAAACAAAGTGTGAAAGGTATAAACACGAATTTTGTCGGAGACGAACCAGATGTTTTTAATAAATTGCATCATTGTCTTGGCTATATTTGGGTAAGTGTTATAAACATTTCAGTATTAAAAATTATATATGGTACTTGTGTTTTTGATTTCATTCATAACTGCGACATTTTTAGGCTATTATTAACTCAATAAATAATTAACAGTTATTCTACGAACTCGAGTCGAATATGAGCTGATAGCCGATGAGGCGCGTAGCGCCGAATCGGTTATCGCTCATATTCGACGAGAGTGAGTGGAATAACTGTTTTATTATATACACAAGGTCTGAATTCACAGACTTTGCTTTTCGGATATTTTCAATATTTTTCTATTTTGTTTATGTTTTTATCTTCGCTCTTTCGGCCGATTATTTTTTCAAAAATATATATTTTTAAACATTTTAAATTTTAAAAATTTATTTGCTAACCTGAAAACAATTTGTGGGAGTTTTTTTCATTGTGTTTTTAATCCTGTGAAGGCTATAAAAAGCGACAACTTGCCGTTTTCTCGTTTGCAAAACATCGTAAATTCAGTTTGGCCGCCATTTTGTTTTTCTCTACTAGCAGGATATGAGCTAATATCCTGCTAGTAGAGAACCAATCAGATTGCAGAATACCTCATATCCAGACCTTGTGTATATAATAACATGTTTTATGCAAGCTGCGCTACATGCATGTATTTACATGAAATTGCGGTGATTACTATTGTTCATTTGGGACAATTATTAAATACGTACAACGCATCGTGTTTTTTAAGTGTGTTTATAATGGTATTTTATCCACAGTAAATGTGACTTGACCAAAATATAACTAAAAAAATAGCTTTTGCCTATGAAAAAAAATCATGTTACCGTATTTTCGAGCAAACTACTGTCGGCAAAACGAGTTATTTAGTTTCTCCTGCAGCTTCACGGCTATTTTAATATATAAAAGTTTCGAAAACATTTATTTATTTTATATTAAATTTTAGGCTATTGAAAAATTATCTTTTTTATTATTTTCCCATATTATTTCCAGGTTACCATGGCAACTACTATTAAGAACCTTTAGCTAGCAGGACGGCGGCGGCTATTAATACAATTAAATTTATGACAGTGTAGAAAGAAAATGCATAATTAAAGTCCCTTGGGAGTTTTAAACGTCGTCCTTGCTCTGTTTACAACAGCAAACCAAAGCTTTTCACGTTTTGTATACAACGTCTGCCTCTCAAGCCGCGAGAAGTCGTCCTCGGCAAATTGGCTTAGTAGAAGTCTACTGTCTTAACCTGCTTAAACTGCAATAAATTCATACAACGGATAATATACATGCAAGACATGTTGTTCTTAAAGTTACTTATTTAAATGAGTTTGTTTTGGTCGTCCCGTTGCCGTCACGTATTTGCTAAAGGTCCCTATTATCCCCGAGCCACGTCCCAGCGGGCAAAATGACGTTCATCCAACGTTGAATCAACGTTGGAAATGACCTTCCAGACGTTGGATAGACGTTGAAAAAGGGTTGACTATGCAAATTGGATCGACGTTACTGTTTCGACGTTGAAACAACGTTGAAATTAGGTTGCCAATCTCGTCAACCATAATTCAACGTTGAATCCACGTTAAAACAACGTTGAGATTGGTTCACAAATCGACGTCGTACATTTAACCAAGAATGAACGTTAATTCAACGTCTGTTGGCTGCTGTAGAACCAATGTTTGTAAAACAACGTCAGAGCAACGTAGATATTAGGTTGTCGACGTCGTAACCTTTTTTCTACCAAATTTTAACGTTGAAACAACGTCATGTGCCCGGTGGGGTGCGGAGCGTGAGAGCGAAGCCCGTGGCGAGGGTATTAATTCCGTTCGGCTATTTACACCCGGGGAAAGGAAAGCATTAGCGAAGTCTAAAGTTCATCAATGATCGTGGGTGCATGGCTATGCATGGGTGGTCATCTCATTGATCTCAAAACTATAGCTGTTCGCCAGGAGTGAAGAAAACAAAGATTAAAAAACCATGCAAGCTTGGACATCTTTTTACACAATAGGTTGTAAATCACCTTTTTCAAATTTTAAAGAAAGTGTGAGAAATCCTGAAGTACAGGGTGAGTTTGTTTTTACTATTTACGTATGACTTTGCTGTCCAGTTTTCGGACTTTTCGCCTGGACTCTGAAGGCCTTGAACATGTACAGCTTTCCTTTTCATTCTATGTGAAAGTTAACTTGTTTTAACCTTTTAGAAAAGAAAGAAGAAAATAATTATCAAGAGCTACCTGTAGGATTTTACGAAGCGTTTCGTATTGAACTTTGCATTATAATAAAGCCCATACAACGCAAAATAACATACCTACTTTATATATGTTAGAAATCGATAGTTCTGTGTTTAAAAGTGTTATTTGTAAGATATTACTAGAAAAAATTATCTGTACCTTCTCAAAGTTGTAGACAAGATATGTTGTTTACGCCCACTGACACGTATAAGATTGCATAACGCAAAATGGCCGTATTTATATTAGAAGACGGCTTTAACGTCTGAGACGACTTTTTAAAAACGTCTGAGACGTTAAAGTCGTCTAATATAAATACGGGAAATTAGACAGACGAATAAAAAATTAACGTCGTCTGTTAAATGCGTCCAACCGACGCACTTAACAGACGACTTAGTCGTCTCAGACGTTTAATTCGTCTAGTGTAAATACGAGACGACTAAAATTTGACCCCGACGCACTTAAGTCGACAAAGTCGAGGCCAAATTAGCTCGAAAGATCCTGGAACGATTCTCAATTACAAACAAAATGGCGTCTAAAACTATGAAGAGAAAGCCTAAAACCAAAAAGAATACGGAGGTTAGAGTTAGGAAATGGGCAGAAGAGGAGTTAAAACAATTTGCATATGTTTTGGCAGACGAAATTGATGACTTTGCTCACAAATTAGAGTCATTGGCCATTAAGAAATCGGCAAATTAGCACATTTCTCAAAGAATTAAAGAGGAGTTTGATGCTAGTTTGCATAGAACTTCTAACGAGAGTCAAGAGAAACAAAATGTAAACGGCAATCGAATCGATACATCTGTTCCAAAGCTGAGAAATAAATATAAATGGTTAAAAGATCAATGGCGTAAAATAACTGATAGAGCAAAGACAGGAAGTGGACAGGCGGCAAAAGATGACCCTGAATGGTATACAATTCTGGATCCTGTCTTTACTGAGACTCATACCAAACTAAAGCTCGCTAGCCAAGCAGATGACATCCTGTCCAGCAATAGTAGTGATGAAGAAAGCGGAGGATACGATAGTTACAGAGGATAAAACACTTCAAAAGAAACCTAGCTCTCTTCCAAGTGCATCAACAGGTTCAGGAGAAGAAACTGAAAAGTCTGAAACGACTAACAAGAGGTAAAAACAAATGTGATATCACTACAGCATTTAATAGTGCGAAATTTATTTTCAATGTAAGAATTCATTTTTTGAGGGTTATAAATTCAGACATTCACTACCCACTGTGTTGGAGAAAGTTCTCTAACCTTGTGATCCTTGATAGGCACTCCAGTGCTCATTCAAGACAGCCCCGAGTCAAAACGGGCCTGCTTGGATTGGTCGAAACAGCCCTGCTTCCCCACTGGCCAAATCCTTGAAAATGCTCTGAATTTGTTATAGTATATGTTACCAAACAACAGAAATAAACCATTGCCAGAAAATATACCAGCTATGCACAGGTGAACATATTTGAATAAAATAATTCCATGGTTCAATATTTACAATCTAAATTACCTAATCCTTGAATGAATTTTATAATTTAGCAGAAAATCTATAGTCGTTTTGACTTGGGGCTCTTTTGACTTGGGGCTGTTTTGACTGGTAAGTAGCCCTCCCCCCTGACAGAATACGTAGATGATTTACAGTATTGCAATTATGAACAAGCGCAGTTAACAGTCATTGTTTATACAGCATCGTTCATAAATATATTTATCTGCTTATTTAATTAAGCTATTGGAAGTTGGATAAACCTAATTTAACAGACTATCATTTGGTGTAAAAGTTTCATTTTTAACCAAGGAGAATGATACACCATAGTTTTATTTAATCATTAATTGTAAAAGTTTATTTTTGTTCAACATAGGGTTCAAAAGTATACAATTTCTGAAGAAGAAGACAGCTCTATTCAAGCTGATAATTCAGATTCAACTGATAAGTTGAATAAAGTTAAAATTAAGTCAAATTCAAGTTTAGTGACAACACAAGCTCAGGCTCTAAGTCAATTATCTACCAGCTTGGTAAATTTGGGAGAGTCACAAAAAAAACGAATGGAAATGTGGCTGATGGCAGAGCAGAAAAGGGAAGAGGCGCATATTTAAGATACCAAGAAAGACAATCTGAGCTTAATCGACAGCACGAGCTTCGTATATGATACAACTTATGACTGGTCTTCAAAATAGAGGAAATTCCCAACCCTCAAATTTGCTTCCAACCATGCATACTAATCTGCCTATTGGAATGCACTCCCAACATCCAACTCCAGTTATACAACATACAAATTCCCAACAGAATTTATGGTCAGTGACGAATGAGCAAGCCTTTTCAGGTATTTCCTACCATTCATCAGATATGGGTACTTCAAATAAAGAACCAATTTACACCAATCTTGATGACTATAACAAGTAACTATTAACTAAGGGATTGACTATATAAACAGTCAGTTAGTAAATTTTTGCATTTGAGATTAAATTATTGTTTGTTTAGTTTATTTACATGTCAAGGTGCAGACTTAGCTAAAACATATTGAACTGCTATATTTTACTACATTTGAAGAGTAATTTAAATTTGGTTTTGTTGAGAACTGTTGTGGTTTGACTGACATTGGGAATGAAGTTCAATAAACTGACTCAACCAATTGGGAAACAGGAATTTTCTCCCATTTTTTATTTCCTAATTAAATTATTGTCGATTTCAGGTCACTTTTCAAAGTGCGGATTCCCAAGTTTGTTGTGAATATTTGCATGTTCAGTACTTCAGTTCAGTATTGCGGTACTTTGGTACGCAATTATCTGCAAAGTTAGCTTTGCAATTTCCATGCCCAGTATTCCAAATTTAGAAACGTAATTGGGAATATTCACAACAAACTTGGAAATAACGCTTTGGAAACTGACCTGAAATCAACAGCAAAGTATTAATTAAATGTTATGATTGTGTGCTTTCAGAAAATGTGACAACATTTAGGGTGACTAGTAGACAATATAGCACTATTTTTTTTAAGAATTCTTGGCACAGTAACAACCCACAACCAAAATCTTAGAAATAGGAAATTCACTTGTGATGACAAATCCTGTTCAAATTGTTCAAAATTAATTTCATACTTCTGCAATCATATATTATCCTACTAATTTTGTTGAACCATTGTGTTGAATTATACCATTAATGAACAAATTTACTTAATTAAATTAAATTGTTATTAATACATTTTGTTAAACATTTCCACCTGAAACATTTCCATACAGGAAGATATAATTTCATGTCCACTACAGATTGTTTGCATATGACGTCACAGCCGCCATGTTTGTTCCAATTCAAAAGAATTTTAATTACTAGACACTTTTGTCTGGAACACCACCATGGCCACCATGGTTTTGTTAAGTTGGTCCCTGTAAACACTGACTGAAGCTTGAATGACCATGCTAAATCTTCACTGAACCTACTTTTAGGGTTCAAGGTTGTGGCAGTGATTTAGTCCATATTAA
>CACRXK020012733.1:0-14768 GCA_902702795.2 Paramuricea clavata
AAAAAAAAAAAATATATATATATATATATATATATATATATATATATATATATATATATATATATATATATATATATATATATATATATATATATATATATATATATATATATATATATATATCTGACTTTATCATCTGTGAGTACTGTTGAATTTGTTGCTTCAGAATCTTTCTCATATTCACATGTTTCGATCTTGGCATAATCATGATCTAAGTGAATGTTTCTGGTTAAAGACTCCTGTTTTTTTTTGTGTTGATTAACTGCTTCCTTGTCTGGATCCGCCATTACAAACTCATCAACAAACTCACCAATAACTTCATCAAAATATTCTTTCTTTTTCCACAGAGGCAGATGTATCATTCCAGGTTGAGGTGCATGTTTTGTTGGCTTTCCATCCAGGTCATCTAGGCCCCAGAATTCCATAGCTGCTTCACAAATGTAAGCAATACCAATACTCACCAAAAATTGCTCACACCCTTCGTACGATTTTGTGACCTTGTCTGCAGTAACATTTCTTCTGTTGAGCTTCTCTCTGAAATATTTAACTGTACCAATTTCTCTCACAGAGCTGGCTTTGAACAGGCAATTATACGCAAACTGCAACAAAGCAAAAAATACAAAATGCATTGTACCCATGTAATACAATTTAATGAATTTGTACAAGATGGTACATTGTAAAACTCATTAACAATTCATGAAGACAATTCAATATAAATAAATGTTGAATGAGGTGCAATATCAGTATATCGACATATACAAAATTCTCCTGATTTTCATTGATTCAGTTAAAATAACTACTTTGTGAATAATTTCTTGAAATACAACTGTTAAAATCCTTACATTTCACAAGCTGTCTTGAGCTTATTGCATAGACGGATTTTCATATTTTTACTGGGGTGTTGCCAGAAATTTTAGGGGGGTGAGCCGTGAGCAGGTGACTGAAGCACCATGCACAAAGTGTCACCAAACCCCAGTAAGGTCTATATTCTAGGGGTGGAGCACTAGAGCCGCGAGGGGGAGCAGAAAACAAAGAGCAGAAAACAAAGTATCCCTGGAAAAATTGAAAAAAATCATGATTTCTAGCTTCGAAAAAAAGTTTTTTGAAGTTGTCATATCAATGGATTTGGCATGTCCGATTGTCTGTTGAGACTTGAGAGAGTTAAAGTTAAATGAACCTGTAAAAGTGTAAACCCAATAGGCCAATACACAATATGCTTTTACTTTTATAAAGTCATTGACATTGTGTCGTTTGAATCCGAGTACAATTTATGATGCAACTCCGATGTAAATAATATTTGGGGCGTAAAGATTAAGTCTAGGCAAGTCTATTTCCTAAAAGAATTAAAAACTAAAAATAATGTTCGTAGCATTCGCGTCCGTCTTGTATCAGATGGACACTCTCTCATCTTCGATTCGAGTTTGTATACAACTATGATATGATACAACACTGTCGCTCATCCTTCATATATACAAAATAAATAACATATGATTCTTATTGTGATAGAATGGTAATTTGGATAATCGAGAATTTCATTTTTTTAAATGTCCAGAAACGGGGATTACATCATTTGTATTTACCCCTTTCAGCGCACTCAGTTGTACCTTGCTTAATTATTTTACTCTGACGACTAAAATTGGCTTGTATTAGACAAATGGAGAGTGTTACCACAAGATGGGTGAAATGTTCGTGCATTGTTTTCTTATGTATTAGTGTATTCTTAGAATTTGAACTGAATCATACTGTATATAGCCATAAACATGTAAAGTATCTGCTTAAAATGTACTTGAATTAATATTTAAATTTTTCTTTCTAGTAACAGTCAACATATAAAGAAAAGAACCAGTCCTTAAATCGTGTGAACACGTTTTTCACATGTAAACACCTTGATTTAATTAATTGGAATTACCTGTACAAATGCCATTTTGGTGTGAAACATTTCTATTGTGAAGGGACTGCAGTGGTCGAACCGATCCTTTGCGATATGGCACCCTCGTCGTAGATCTTTGGCTCCTGCAAATCGCACCCTAGTCAGTTCGTCTCCTCCGAAGGGTACTGATACATCCTTCATGTGATCTTGCTCATCTGCTTGCCTAACATGAGCACCAGGTTGACTAGGCCTAGACGTAGCACCTGCTAATGTGCCATCTGTGGTCGCTGGTTTTGAACTTTCTGGAACATCGATGACACCAGCTTTGGAATATATATCTTCTAGAGTATTTTCGTAAGAGCAAAGTATGTCGACAACATCATCGTATTTCTTTTCTTGTTTGAAATGTATGGCCAGAGGTACGATGGTTGATTTCTGGGCCATTTCTTTGGAGTATTTACTAGCAATATGCCCTGGGATAATTGACTTCAAGAACGATAGTGAACGAATGTGCTTTACCAATATTCGCCCCACCAATACCTTGAAATCTTCCCGCAGTTTACGTGTTTCGTCGTGGTTGAGAAGAAACAGTGAATTAGGAACTTTGCTCATGTCGCGTTGCGGAGCTTCTTGCGCGAGGCCTTCACAGGGTACCCTTTCTACTATGATGTTAGATGCGAAATAATGCAGATCTGTGTTTTGATTAGATTTTCGCATGTCGTGCGCGCGGACTTGATAATCCCAGTTGTCACCAGTGCCTTGGAGTCTCTTGCCTTGCTTTACTTCTTCAACCACTTGGTCGTTGTTGTGCACTGCGATGGTATTAAGCACATTAATCTTGCTCTGGTGCGATAAAGAAAATCCTAACTTTTGGCACCTTGTTATAAGCTATGTAGATAAAAAAAGGACCATATAAGTATTGGTGTATTAATAGTTAAAGTTATTAGAAGCATATTAACCAATATTTATGCATGTAATATATAAAACACGAGCAGCCCATTTGTATCTGATTTACTGTGCAAGACGAGCCGTAGTACAGTACATCAGATAGAGATCGGATGAGAGAGCTTACTCAAAATGCAAAGCATCTTAGCAATCAAGAACACACGTCATAGACTTTATCGCGATAGAGTCTATGGCGTAGACCAAGTAATCAAGTTTCCGAACGACTGCATATGTCAGGGGTGGAAAAAATATTTCACTTTACGGGACCGCAAGAAAACACTGAAAATTTTCTGCAAATAATAAAGTAAATTGACACTCGGTCATTGTAACTGTGTTATGTTGTCGAACTGAATGTCATATTCTATATTTTAAATTAACAGAAAAATGAATTTCATTGCACTCAGAATCTTAATAATACTTTTATTAATATAACCTAAAACTAATTTAGATAACATGCATCAAGGACGGAATGAGGTAGGGCCACTAGTTTTACTTACACTACTGTCAAAGTGTTACCCTCTTTAATTAAAGTCACAAACCAAACAAAGTCATGAGATGAATAGATATGTCAAAAAAGGCACTACTTGGGGGGGCACCACCAGGGATCGATCCATGCTCAACCAGAAAATTTTGAAAATTAAGCATTCCATATTGATTAAAAATGCATTTGCCATACAACATTTGTTACATCATTCTGTAATCTATACACTATCGCACTATTAAGATGGATGCACTTCTCATTGCATTTCTGAGGTCATACCTACAGTGCAGGTAACATTCTTTCTATTAGTTAGAATCGAATTTTCCCACTTAATTTCTCCTTTTATCTATTAAAATTCTACAATTATCTTTTTTTCTTGGAGAAATATTTTCTGGGAACTCAAAAAATTTTCTGTGACCAATGGTCCCGTGGTCCGATACTTCTTCCATGCAGCCCTGATATATGGTTTGTTTTGCCGAGGAAATCGATGCTTAACTTAATGTAAATTAGGACGAAATTATTTATACAGTGTAAATTATGAATGAGTATTTTATGGAACGAAAAATTTGAAACGTTTGTTAAATTCGTGTTGATACGGTGAATTTTAACAAACCTTATATATACTTACATGTATATGTAACACATATATGTTAATTTATGATTAACATGTGAACAAAGATAACATGATAATGTCGTTTAAAATGAAAATCATTAGTACAGGTATTGTACAGTACACTATTTCAGTAAAGTTCTGGTGTATCATTATTCATACTAAGTTATTACCACACATAAACCATGTAAACCGGACAAACTAGAAGTACTAAAACTGCAGATCTATATAGTGAAACCCATAACAATTTTTTTTTATGCCTACGACATAAGTGGATTGCACGCGTTGATCCTTTTAGGATTTTCAAGCTGTCGCAGCTAATCATAATGAATATATTCACGTTATATATTCTCCTAAAACTTTGGCTTAACGCCTTACAGTCCGCAGGCCAGAGTCTAGGAATTCCGAAACAATACAGCTATCAGACAAATCGCCTCGTTTATAATCCATAGTCGGTTTTGGACTTTGAAGATAGTCAACTTCTAAATATTAAGAGAATGTCATACTTATAAAAGAGAATTTTCTTTTCACTCTTCAACAAAGCGGCTAAAGTATATATTTTTAAATCAGTTAATCTTACCATTTTCTTTGCGTTGCCCTCCGACAATAGCACTGTGTTGATTCGCTGAACCAGACTAAGTTCGTGGTTGCGTTGCTGAAGTAGAATGGAATAGCAAAGGCAAATGGGAGGCTCAGGGTTTCTCGATTTGTTGCTACATTTTGCAACTGTTACCAGAACATCGCGTAAGAACGAACAACGAACTGACATTTCTTGGAATAGCGAACTCCACTCAAATTTGACCATGTCCGAGTAGTCTTTTTTTTGCAATATTGATCCATTCTTCTTGGAGCAAAGCTTCGTGCAGTCTTCATCAATTTCTTGAAGTATCTTGTATTTTATATGTTTTTTAACAGAAGGAATGCGCAACACTGCCTCGGCCACCAGGGATGGCAATCTTGTTGACACGGTGTTTAGAAGTCTGTGTACGGAGTCCGCGTCCAGTGGCATATCAGACTGGTTTATCTGGGCAACAAACAAATTTCGAATTACATTTCAGACAGATTGGACCCACAAAATCGTAAAAAACCTTAAATAAGAGAAAACTTCAACGTTTCAAGCGAATGCATTTCGTCGTCTTTATACACTAACTTGCAAACGAAGGGTTTTCGCTGGAAACGTCGAAGTTGTGTATTTTTCAGGTTTAACGTGCATTTTCAGAAGGAATATGAAGATTAATAAAACACAGATTACTAAAATGCGGCTTACGGGTATATGTACCCCCAAAACCAAGATACCCTAAAAACCACAAGCTAGCGCCTAGCTTGATTTATAGTCATTAAGTATAAGTTAACATGGCGGTTGACTAATGATGTACCGTTTTAGGTTACCTATACACGCGTAAGCTTTTGAATTATTTTTTTGGCGAGAGAAACACTTGGAAGAATTTTTTCCGGTACTATCTACCAAAATGTGTAACCTGAAAATTAAAAAAACGGACCAATTGGTAACCTGTATAATCTGAAACTTTAAGACTAAGTTTGCAAAATATGATTGTTATAAACTTTTGGGGGGTTTGTTTAGTCGGAAAACCTTGAATAGTGTTATAACATTATATTTCAAACAAAGCTACATGCGTTTTTGCGCATGTGGATTTTGGGGGTACATAGGGTTAAAAACACGCAATTTCACCAGGTCATATCTTTTACAATAATTACAAGCAATAAATGAGAACTGTCAGGAAGTTTACTTGAATACAAAAGCATTTATAAATTGAGTATATTTTAAAATAATTATAGCGATGTGCTTTTTGTGGTACATATGTACCTGTAGGGAAAGTTCCGTCATACAAAATATGAAGATTGTTCGACAACGATCCTCTGGTGTACCATTACAAAATGTTTTACGGCTTTTGTGTGAGGAAAGGGTACTTATGAATTAGAAATAGCAGCAAGTAAAAGCTTAATAAGAGAGGAAGATCATAATAAGAGGGCTAAGTAAATTTCTTCGTATAAAAGCGTGATATCAAGTGTGTTAGAGAGCTAGAGACATCTGGAGCCTTTGGAGACAGGGAGGGGGGGGCTTCAAACAGGCACGATAGCAGGTGTGTATAGAGAGAGACATATCTGGAGTCTTTAGAGACAGAGGGAGGAGGGGGAGACTTCAGTCGGGGAGGATATATGAGTGACAGTATAAATTTTTTATGGGGTCAAGTGATGAATATAAAAGTCAAACAATACAAACCATCTTATCATTTAGGCCACATGTTGATATTAATTCATGGGTTGACGGCACATTATCCGATCTATTTTCTTGGTTGTTTATATTTTGAGATTTGGCATTGGTTGATACATCGTATTGCAGTTTCTTGGGATGAGATTTCTTGGCTGATTCAGGCTGGGATGACTTTGCACATCTCTTGGAGGAACTGTTTGTCTTGATCATTTCTTGGGTTTGGAATACAACAGCTTTAAATTCGTCGAACGTTTCTAAACACTCCTGACATCGTCGACAGACGTTGCATGGAAGACGAGATTTCTGCGACTCATCAATCACAACATTTAATATTTTTTCGATTTTTTTTTGCGAGTCCTTTTTCTTTCCCAGCTTTACTAAGTATGGACGTCGACTTGCTATAATTTTTCGCATCACCACAAAGCCTACATATTTTTTCATCTATTCTTAAATATTTTTTTCTCCGGAGTTACTGCCTGATAGGTAGCCATCGTAAAAAGTTTCAATTAAGAATTTCGAAAATTCCTGCCAATAATGTAGGGGGGTGGGAGCAGGCGAAAATTTATGGCAAACTATTTTCTGTTTTTTAACTGTTTTTTAACTCTGTTTTTTATATTATTGTTTTTAACTATTAATTTATTGTTGTTTATTTTTAACCGAAATATGGTAATTTTGCCGTGATGTGTAAATTTTAAAAATGTGTAATTTTTAAAACTTGATTTCTTGTCAATTTCACTTTCTAATGTTTTGGCATTTTGAATGCTGATTAATATGTATTGGTTATTCAATCCCCCCTGCTTTAAATTATTATCTTCTTTTCCATTTTAACTTACTATTGAAAATGAAGGTATCACTAAATTCATTTTTTCATGGCATTCGTTTTGCATTACAAAAATGCAAATTTGATGGTGTATTTCTTAAAGTGAAGCAGTACAAAATTTTAGATGCTTTGATATCCGGAAGAGATGTGATTGGAGTTCTACCTACGGGTTATGGAAAATCCATCATTTTTCAGCTATTGCCATTTCTTCATGAATACCACAGCATCTCGGACGCTGGTAATATTGTGATAGTTGTTGCGCCACTAAATGCATTAATTGAGGACCAAATTAAAAGTCTTCGAAAAAGGGGGGTGAGTGCTGGTATGTTAAGAACAAAACCACAGAACATGCGCACAATTGCAGATAATACAAACTGTGATTCTGATTCAGATTCTAACACTGATGAGAACAACATTGACAATGAACTTGAGCAAGATGCAGGAAATGAACTTTCTTCTATTCGTAGTGGAAAATTTAGACTCTTATTTATCCACCCAGAGGGATTCATTTCATGCCGAGAAGGCCGAAAGATTCTGACAAGTGAACCGTATCAGAAGAATGTTGTATGTTGTGTTGTCGATGAAGCTCATCTTGTTCATGAATGGGGAGAGGACTTTCGACCAGACTTCAGCAAGCTGTCCCAACTTAGGGCCTTATTTCCATGCACACCAATGCTAGCATTAACTGCATCAGCCCACCAAAGTTCATGGGCATATTGACTTCTTCCCTTCATCTACGAAACCCTTTAAAGGTAATTGGTAACTTAGACAGGCCAAACATCTATATAGAGGTTCTTAAGCGAAAACCATCAGTATTTGGGTCAGAAAGCTATGAGAGAATCCTTTGTCCAATTGCCAAAGAATTAAAAACAACACTAATTAACTATCCATTAACTATTATTTATCTACCACTGAAATGGTGTGGTCATGCATTTAAACTTTTTATCCAAATTCTTCAAGAAAAAAGTTATTTTCCTGCAGGTGAAACACATGATCCTTCCAAATGTTTGTTTGCTCAGTTTCATGCAGCCCAGACTGATAAGATGAAAAGTGAAATTCTTGAACAATTAACAGGAGAATCTGAAAGGCACAATATTCGTGTGGTATTTGCGACAGTAGCAATTGGACTAGGTGTAAACATACCAAACGTCAGACAAGTAATACATATTGGACCTCCAAGGACTATTGAATCATATTACCAGGAAATCGGGAGGGCAGGTCGGGATGGAAGATCAGCCAGAGCAGTTTTATACTACAGTGGTTCAGAAATTGCAACAAACAAACCTGGTATGACAGATGAAATGCGTGTTTTCTGCCCAACGGTTAAAACCTGTCTATGAGAGTATATGCTCAAATATCTGGGATCAACATGTCAGCTCAAATATTTACCTCATTCATGCTGTAGCAACTGCTCTCCTGCATGTACATGCCAAACATGCAGGGACAGGGGCGGATCTAGGGTAAGTCCAATCAGTCGCGTGACTGACGTATTTTTTGCAGAGAAATAATTAATTTATTATTTTGAAATTTGAATAATTAATTCCCGAATATAATATGAAATTCATATCATAGTCCAGTATACGTCTTTACGAGCTCAGTTTTGAATAAATATATGCTTTATATAGAGCAGCGGTAAAACGCAAGAATCTCGCAGAATCGGGTGGTCGTTATGCTCATTTAATTGGTCGAGAGGTCATTTGGACTTATCTCGACTGATCTGTGGGGTGGCCGGACTGATTTGCACTTTAAGGGAGTCTTTATCAGTCCATTTCGTTCCTTTGATTGGTCAATTTGAAAATATTGTGGGGTGGTCGGACTGATTTGCAACTTAAGGGAGTTTTTATGGGGTGGTCCGACTGATTTGCACTTTAAGGGAGTTTTTATCAGTCCATTTCTTTCATTTTGATTGGTCAATTTGAAATTATTGACAATTCCTATTGGTTCATTTTTTTTGACTGATTCGGACTTCTTCGCGGCTGGGGATATCAGTCCTTGAAAATTGCGAAATTCATGCAAAGCGGTCTTTCATATTCCCGTATACGAAGGTTTTTCATAGTTGGGAGAATTATTTTACGATGTCGAGTATTTATATGTACGCGGCCGATTTTACGAGTCAATTTAACGGCCTTTAATAAACTTGAATTGTCTCTGAATGAGGATTATTGTGGGGCAGCCAAGATATCAAGCGAGCAGCTTTTTAATATAATGTTGTTCTGTTCAACAACGAGAAGGCACTAAGTTGGGACTTCTCTGCTACGTGCTTCACAAAGGTCATGGTCGTAATTTGGGTGGTAAAGCCAAAGGGAAAGTGTGCACTGCTATAGTGTATGAGAATATCCAAAATTATGAAACAGAAATTAATATATTGCAATGTATCTTGTATGATACATGCGTCTGCGAAGTTGAAATACAACACGCTTTAATTAATACATTTTTACACGCAATCGACTTGCAACTTACATGCGCTTTCGGGCCTTATAGCTTTCCTGCTGTAGAATAGAGCATTGTATTGGAGTGTTAGAACAATATCATTTGGATGATTTGCATTGCATGAAGATTTGCGATGAATATCGTTATACTATACAAATGATATTTATAGCATATTGTATAAATTCATTGAATAAAAAATGCATTTTACAAAGTATAATTGAAATATTACTCTTTATTTTGCTTGATAATTTTGATTCACAAACAGCGAGTTATATTGGATTGGTCATTGGTATCATATCACTTCAATTTGCGAAGGATTTCATGAGCCAAACTCAAAGGCTATTGAAAGTTGAAACTACATGATGTGTCTTGTAATATGACCCTCCGTTAGTGAATCTAATTCCGAGGACTGGGAGAAGGCACGTTTGTGAGATAATAAAAAAGCATGTGCTTGATGTACTTTATAATCTTTGGAATTCTGCAAAATCTCACCGCCAAAACGCTTGAAATCGCATTTCAGAGACTCTAGATTTCAAAACTTTCCGGGGGGGCATGCCCCCAGACCCCCCTAGCAAGTCTCACGCCTTCGGCGTTCGACTTATGTTTGAAAAATCCTAGATCCGCACCTGTGCAGGGAGATTGCAATCTCACAAGTACAGTTGTCCAGTGATATAGAAACACAACCCAAACAAAATACAGTACGGGAAGTGTCACAATTAAGCTGAAAAGAAGGTAGTTGTAAATTTGATGAGAAAGTACAGGCTAGATCTTGGAGCAAAACATTGTCGCTTTGGTAGCATTGACTTAAACATTGGATTCACACTAGATCTTATTGATTCGATAGCTGCTCAATGCGAGTTCATAAGATGGTAGATCAGCTGAACAGATGTTTTCAATGTTTCCTATGTGGGACAAAGATCATGCTATTACATGCATGCAAATAATTAAAGACGTGTGTGGGGAATAATGAAATACTTTTAAAAAGTTATCCATGGTAAACGTAATTCGTAACACTAATAATGCTGATTTTATAATTGTCAGTTACCCTATATACGTTAGTCAATACGCCACGAGTATGCTGACGACGATGCGCAAGTTTAAACGTCGGAACAAAATTGCGTGCGTGTCGAACATTTATGGAATAGATATTGGAAACACTCGGAATATTTTCGACTGGATAAAGAATGGCGTGAACTGCTTTATGCTTCTTATGACAATTCTCTGGTTGTGCTTGAAACTGAAACCATCATACATTCCTGTCGAAACAACGCTAAATGGCATTGTTATTCATTCTGAACTTGCAATTTTACCTGACAAACTGTGTTGTGTTTGGGCTCCTACTCGAGATTTAAAACAAAGGAAATTCAACTATCCTTTAAACTATCAATACAGAATAAATCTACAAATTGACCGTAAACCATCTCACGTTGTTTTGTTAATTTTACTGGCTGGTGATGTGGCGACAAATCCTGGTCCTTGTACTTCTTCAACTAGCAATCGAATAGTAAAATG
Organism: Paramuricea clavata; assembly: GCA_902702795.2. Lineage (NCBI taxonomy): Eukaryota > Metazoa > Cnidaria > Anthozoa > Malacalcyonacea > Plexauridae > Paramuricea > Paramuricea clavata. Next base: position 10,902 of record CACRXK020012733.1, read on the forward strand.
TCTTTCTCTTAACGCAAGAAGTTTAACAAGCTTACATAGTACAAACAACAGTGAAGGTAAACGCAGTAACATGGAACTCGTCCAGAATTTGGTGTACTCCGAGGACAGTGATATTATTTTTGTGAATGAAACTTGGCTAAAGAAAGACATCTGCGATCTTGAAATTCTGCACTCAGGTTATTCTATTTTTAGGAATGATCAAAAAACTAGCGGTGGTGGAGTACTGTTAGGCGTAAAAACATCTTCCTTTAAATCTGTGCATGAAATTAAACACAATTATGACCTAGAAATCATTTTGGCTGAAATAACAACAGCTACAAACATGAAAATAATACTGGGTTCCTGCTATCGTCCTCCAAATGAAGATCAGACTTGGACAGAACGTTTCAACAACTTTCTTGGTGATATTTGTTCAAGTCACCAACACATTGTTCTCGCAGGGGATTTTAATCTTCCGCAAATTTCGTGGAACTCACCAGAACAAACGACAGGTTTCTCTGAGAATGCTTTTATTGAACTACTTAATGACTATTTTATGGTTCAACTCAACAACACCGCAACTAGAGAAAATAACGTTCTCGATCTCGTTATCTGGTCTGGTTTTTTTAATTTTTTGGACTTATTTCAATGAAATCCTATAAAATATAAAATTTTCGAAAAATTTGCCGCTGGGATTTGCGTCTCATCGCTTAATTAGTTTTGAAATTATCCGCATTCAAAAAACGGCGTATGCAAGGTCACTCTCGAATAGGTCAAAAACGTGTTATGATTCTAAAGGAAGTGAAGCAAAAGCATATATCCGGAAATATTTAAGAGTGAAGAGTGGCTCGGGGCATTTGGGAAAGAAGACATTTTCACTGCGATTTTGGAGTTAAATTTTCTGGCAATCAGTCACTAGACTCACTACACAACTATAATTTTGCCAGCAGTGGCCATATAGTACTAAAGCAAAGTAGAAGAATCGCCGTTTATGACTGCCTCGTTGGCCCAAGCTTTCTGGTTTTGACTTGAGAGGATATTTGCAAATCGGGCAAGCACTGAATGTCTGGTAGGTTACACTCGAGGTGGAAAAAGTACAGCCTCGAAAAATGCGACACAAAGGACTATCACGACTGCATTCGATCACTGATTTTTAGATCAATGCATTCGATTTTATCACATTTGCTGTCTCAATGCAAGTTGAAGGTATATACCTTATATATTTCACATATAAACATATACATTTCATGCTTATGATTCATATACATTTTACAGGCTGTCAATATATACATTTTACAGGCTGTCAATATACTAAAAGATTCATATTTTTTCAACTTATGGCATTGTCATCATGACAAGGCAATGTTAGTGGTTCTGTCTCATTTCATATATTGGCAAGAGAACCATCCCATGTACCACACACTGTATCAAGCATTATTAGCTTTCAGCAAGCACCCTGTTGAAAATTTCCACCTCTTCTGTGGGCATGGACTAAGGGAGTTGAACTCAAACCGGGAGTTGAACTTAACCCGGGAGTTGAACTCAACCCGGGAGTTGAACTCAACCCCGGAGTTGAACTTAACCCCGGAGATGAACTCAACCCTGTTGACCGGGTTGAAATTTCAACAGTCTGTAATAATAATATAAAACTCTATCAAAATCAAATGTGCAACTACATAACAAAATTTTCAAGCCAGGGTCCAGTTCAACCCCGGGTTTGAAATTTCAACCTTGCTTCAGTTAGCAGAGACTCAGACTCGGGTTAAAAATGTTTTCATGCAATTGTTTCAACCCAGGGTTGAAATTATTCACGAGTTATTCAAGCATGTGTGGTAGTACTATTTATTACAAGAAAACAACATGGAGGCTACGGAGCTGCTTTCTTTTACTTCCGGAAATCAATGCGTACAAAAAATTTCAACCCAGTTAATAGGGCTGAGTTCAACCCCAGGGTTGAAAGGGCACCATGTAATCAGCCCTGGATACCAAGTGCTGACAATGCTGAGCAAATTAGGCAAAGGATTGATAAATTATTGTATTTCATTTTGTCTCTATTTTTTATCTTTATCATGAAAAATAGCACTCCCCCTGCGCCCCCTCTGGCCAGGGCTAGGGTACACCCAGGGCTAGGGTGCTGGCGAGGGTGCACCCCCACCCCACACACACATCTTGAAATTCTGAAATCCAACAATCTTTGCCACCAAAATTTATTACTTTTCTGACACCTGTGGGTGGGAGAATTGATCTTTATTTGACCGGAATATTTACCCCCACCTACAGGAATTTGACTGTTTTTCTTGTCAATTTTTCAAATCCCCTACTCTGTCGTGGCCTCCCCCACCACAGGATTTCCATTGATATGTGCATTACTGTCAGGAGTGCATGGGCAAAACAAGTAGACAAGAAAAGTGGAAACTAGAAAATTTGTTTGGATGCATGGTTGTCACCCAGTGGCATAGCCAGGGTTTACAAAGTGTGGGGTGGGATGACTTGAGCGGCAAAGGCACGAACACTGTAGGGGGTCAAAATTCAGAGGCTCTGAATTTTGAAATTCAGAGAATCTGAAATGCCATTTTGTACATTTTGGGGCGAGATTTTACAAAATTCAGAAGATTATAACATAATTTGGTAGTCAAGAATACCTGTGTCTTCACTTATTAGATTGTGAATAATAAGCTGGCCATGAAATCAGATAAGCGTTACCTCCTCCTCCCCCCTAGTTTCTCAACGGATTTAAACATATCTCGAAGTTAGTTCTGAAGGAGAAGAGTGTGGGGGCGACTCATCCCACCAGTCCCTCCCCCCCCCTGTGGCTATGCCACTGTTGTCACCACCAACCAAGTTGTTCCATTGGAGACCTCCTAATCCAACAAAATAAGTTCAGTATAATTATACTGCATCACTATCAAGAGTTTAAAATGCTTTAGTAAATAGGTTTTGATTTCATGGTCATAAAAATATACAGTGGTCTTACTGTTTTCTATACAATTATGTAAAACATATGGGAAAAACTGCGTTCAAAAGCAAATAAGTAACCTTCTGTTGACTGACAATCTGGTGCTTGAAAAATATGAATCTTTTAATATATTGACAGCCTGTAAAATGTATATGAATCATAATTAAACATGAAAATATGTATCTATATGTTTAATATATGTGAAATATATAAGGTATATACCTTCAATTTCCATTGAGACAGAAAATGTGATAAAATCGAATGCAGTCGTGATAGTCCTTTGTGTCGCATTTTTCGAGGCTGTAGACACTCTTTCCACCCTGAGTGTAACCTACCAGACATCAGTGCTTCCCCGATTTGCAAATATCCTCTCAAGTCAAAACCAGAAAGCTTGGTCCAACGAGGCAGTCATAAACGGTGATTCAGTTCTTCTACTTTGCTTTAGTGCTATATGGCCACTGCTGGCAAAATTATAGTCGTGTAGTGACCGATTGCCAGAAAATTTAACTCCAAAATCACAGTGAAAATGCCTTCTTTCTCAAATGCCCCGAGCCACTCTTAAATATTTCCGGATATATGCTTTTGCTTCACTTCCTTTAGAATCATAACACGTTTTTGACCCATTCGAGAGTGACCTTGCATACGCCGTTTTTTGAATGTGGATAATTTCAAAACTAAGCAATGAGACGCAATCCGGCAAATTTTTCGAAAATTTTGTATTTTATAGGATTTCATTGAAATAAGTCCAAAAAATTAAAAAACCAGACCCCCCCCTAAGGTTTTATTTACAACCGTAATTTTCGTGTTGAAATACGCGTCTAAACCGGAAGTAGTAACAATGTACGCGTTCTGATTGGCTTAGCGCCAAAAGGTAAACAAATGCTCTGATTGGTCAAAAACGAAATTCGCCCTTGTTGGCTTGAAGTTGTTGT
>CACRXK020012734.1:0-14768 GCA_902702795.2 Paramuricea clavata
CTTTATTGGTATGCATCTCACTTTGGATACGTGCATGTATCACAAAATCTATGTTGTCACCAACCAATCTAAAAAAGCATCAAATGAATATATATATAATCAAGTTTTCAACAGCTACAAGTAAGTTGTTAATTCATGCATTTAACCTCAAACTTTTATTTGAGGTTTGCCGTTTGCAGTAATCTTACTGTAAAGTGTTAGAAAAATCAAAGCAAATTTGGTATTACAGTAAAGGCTGTTAGATAATGTACCGTTCGGCGTAAAACACAGCCTCCCCCTCCCTCTCAACTGGAGAAGGCAGGGATAATTGACTTAGAGGGGTAGTAAAAAAGAAAATGTTGTCCAAGTCCCCCATGATTGGGGACATATTTACAATAAAAGATTACCACTTTCCCCGCCAAGTCCCCTCCCTCTCTGGTTTGGGGGGGGGGGGTTATTCTGACTGGTCCATAAGTCATATGTGAAGGCTAAAAAATGAAACTAACAAAACATAGCCTACCTGTAGTGAGGAAGTTTTTCACTAGTAAGCTTGAATAAGGCAGCATATAAATCATCATCAGTTAAATTGTCTTTCGCACCAGAGTCCAGAAGAGAGGCACAAAACTGAAACAAATGTGGTTTGTAGTGATCGTAGCTCATTATAGTTTCTTCTGAAAAATCAATTACTGAATCGACCATCATATCATTCTCATCACGTATTCCAATTTGTTTTTTTTTTTACCTCATCAAGCAACAACTTCGCCAAAGCATTCTTTTCTATTTCTTTTTTCCAGTGATAAATTTTGGCTTCGCTATTTTCTCCCATCTTTTTCTGGAACTTGATAATAGAATTCGGTGACATGCACAGGCCAAGCTTTTGCAAACGAATCAAGTCTTGGTGTTTCACTCCACTATGAAACAAGATCGTAGAAATTTTGTATGCAAGTGCAGACATCTTTTGATTTCTACATCTTGCTGCAATACCAGAAATCAAAGCCATAGAATTAATAGCCTTTACATTTCTTTTACGACTGACTGTATTAGCGTTGCATGCACCCTGAAGACTTGCATCCCAGAAAGGACACAGTGTTTGCACTTCACGAACTAATACCTTGTTTGAAAAGGCTAGAATGTCATCTGGAGATTTTCCAAGAACTATCGATTCCGATTTGTTGCCACAATATGCCGCAAATTCGTCTCTGACAGTTCTGCGAATAGGGCCAAGAAGTTCAGGTTTAAGTTCTGGATGTCGGAAAATAATATTAGACGCAGTCACCCAGTTTTTCCGCACGATGTTTATAAGCAAGCGTTTAGTATCTTCTCCAAATTTGCTGTAGGTTTTAATATGCTTACTTGGATCAATAATCACAACTTTCACTTCAGTAGTGTTATTGTCTAACAACTCTTCTACGTTTAATCTTGAGAGGATTTCGTCTGATGTTTCATTCTCAAGAGCTGATAGCACAGATTGTGCTTTTGTTTCCTTCGAAAATATTAAACTTTTTCTTGGTGTACAACATCGACCTTCCCGTTCGTTATTAACTCTGATACCTTTTTAACTTGTGGACTGCGATCAGGCGAAGAAACACTTGATGGTAATTGTCTTTTAAATCTGCCTGTGTCAGGTGAGTAGCTGCTGCTAACAGTATCTTGCGAGGTATATTGTTCTTCGTTTTGATTACGTTTCGACTCGTTTAAACTGTTCTTAATGAAGTAGTACAGCTCATGAGCGTTCCTTATCTTTCGCGCACATGACTTGCAAACTCTTTCAGATTTAGTGGAAGACTTTTCAAAATAAAATCCTAAGTTAATACCCAATTCTTGCAGCGTCTGTTTTCCGCCCTCGAAGTCCTTTGAATGCGCGAAGAGATTTTCAGTTGAGATGTACCATATCTTCTTGAAATCACCGTATATAATCTTAAAAGAACAACTGCACAACCTACAGAAATCGTTGACACTTTCAACTTTCGGTTTTCTCCCTTTCCTGGCCTTTTTTGTTGGAGTATTCATTAATCTCGTATTAAACTAGCCGCATTTAATATACAAATGACAGATGCTCACGTGTAGAAATTCTTGTTATTGTCATTATTGTTTAATATAAAACGCAACATCCAATTTACAATACTATGGGAGTGGCTAATTTTGAATATTTACTTAATTAATGACATCTATAAATAGCTTCTTCAGGGGCGGTAGTTCATTTACACCCAGTTTTGCGGCAGGCAGTATTTCCTACGGGTATGCCTGCCATGCAGGCTATGTCTTACACCAGAACTTGTCCAATTATCTTTTTTATACGAAAACCCCCAAAACGAACCCCCCAAAAAACAAAAAATGACTGTACTCAATAGATTAATATTTATAAGTAGATTGCAACATGTGCCAAGTGTCTCCCGTCCCAAGGCTTTTGGGGTGAAGACCCTGGGGCTGGGTATGTCGGTGAGCACTCTGTTCAATGTTATTAAACCTTGGTTGATGTTGCATAATCTAATTAGCTTGCAAACTATTTTTTCCTCTTCTCTATGTTATTTATATATTTTCACTTTTTTGTCTTCGCAAACAATTTGTTAAGGAATTTTCCATCCTCTTCCAAAAAAATAATGAATGGTTGGTCCCTTAGATAAATAGTTTTCAAATTTTCATTTACATATTTTTAAGAATTAGTTTCTAAGAATTAGTTTTTTAAGAATTAATGCACTGTGTAGTCTATATTTATATTTAGTATTATTTAATAATATTAGAAGACGTATAGCCCACTTTGTAGATGTATTTCTAATAAATTATTATTATTGTTAAAGAGCATGTACATTTTTACAGAATGAACTATATATGTTTTTTTTGTGTCTGTCTTTTGCTAGTTTGGTATTCGTGTTTATCTTTCGTCTTTTCAGATCTTGTGATTAAGTGATTTTGTCACACAATATACGGTTCCGGAAAGTATGTTACTTTGGCTATAGAGCCTTGTTTTCGTGTCTGCCATCAGTTAAAGGCCGCGTCTCAATCACGAAAACGAGGCTCTATAGACAAACCCAAAGTGACGTACTTTACGGAAGCCCATATTACATTTATCTCTAATTTAATTAATCTATTCATAAAATAATTTTACATCTGCAATATTTATCCTGTACGTCTATGTGGATATGACTATATGTATTTTGTGAAAGAGTTGCTGCCGGCCTTCAGATATTTAACAATCATTCGTGGAATGGGCGAGGTGATTATAGGGGAGGCGAATAGTTGCTTTAGTATTTTATGCTTTTTTTGGGACTGAACGTATTTTAATTTCGTTTATTTATTTATTAGTAACTTTCACAAAACGACTAGCTGTCAGTTTGAAAATTTAGGTTTTTATACATTCACCTGTAGGGTGCATGAAATTTACTGGGGTAAAATCAAAATGCTTTAGGCATATTACTATATGCCTGTAAAATTATCAGAATTTTCGATTTGTCTCTTGATTTATACTTTGGTATTATGAAATTATGAAAAATCGAGATAATATTAATTTATTAAAAATAATCTTCTTTGTTTGTTATGAGTATTCGAAATTACAGTGTGCCATTTTGTGCAAATTTACTTTCTCTATGCCTATGGCTAAATATTTTTTCTGTTTTTATTTTTTATGGCAATACATCCCCAGAATCTCTTTTAATACAGCACCGGTACTAAATCGTCGTCTAACAAAGCATCAGTACAGTGGCCACATGTTCACCTAAAAACAATACACATGTCAAACGAAACAAGCTAATCAGTAATTTGAGAAATACTTTGATATTATACTGCTTTGTTAAACTTACTTACCATGACTAACAAGTAACAGCTACGGTTTTCGCCTCAAAAGTTTCTCGCAGAATACCGTCTTCTGTTTCGACTTCCTAATATAGTCACTATAAGCAACTGGCTTGAACTGATAGGGCTACACACGGCATCCTGGGTTGTACACTGACAGACGATTGCTCAACAACGTCCTCGTTATCTGTTGACAGTTATGTATATGTCTGTGATTCAAAGCTTTTGCCGTATCGGATATTTTTCACGTTTTTTAGAAGAAATATGCAAGCTACTGTCTTGCAATTAGTGATATGTTTGTTGTTTTAATTCATGTGAACACTTCTATGTGTCACACTGCATACGTCACAAGGCCGGAACTCTATTTATCGTACATTTTATTTTATTTCCAATACTTTTAGAGCAAAGAACTTTTAGAACGTCAAGGAAGGCCGTTTCTTCCCAAATTTCGAAATTTTAATTTTTTCAATTTTCCTTGCATGCACACTTTAATGCATTTTAACAAACTTGGTTATAAAAATATTATTTTCTGTCATCATTTTATGCATCAAAAAGCCATTACCAAAATGACACTTTGCAATGATAGATAATATCTTATAATGGCATGAGACCATTGAAGAGACCATTGAACAGACCATACACGAAATTTATGGAAATTTTACTTCACCTAAGGAATTTTTTAACACATAATCAAAAGAGCATGCACGGGGAATTCATTTTTATAGCCACATATTTAACTTAAAGAAGAAGAATATAAAGAAAAACCTGCAAGTTATTGTGTTTTCCTCACTTAAAATAGTATCACACACTTTTCAAGTGCATTACATAATGTTTAAGTAAGTCGAAGACTTTAAGTATTATATTTATCAATAAGATTTATTAATGTACAACATACAATTCTAGCTATCGAAAGAGCAAACGTTTTCAATTTTCAGTATAAAGTAGAGTTAACTGGTATTAAAAATATTAATAAACAAGGTATATTGGCTGCAAAATTCAGTAAAAGGGGTCTGATATGGGCAGAGATAATTACAAAAAAATATTTGGTACAAAACAATATAGAGTATATGATAGAATATATTAGCACAATGCCAATGGATACAGGGCTAAATTGAATGTTTATACTAGGGATGAGATTTTTCATAAATTTTTATACAAGGATTTTCACTTTTCAGTGATTTTTCACTGATTTAATCTTTTTACTGTACATCATCTTACATGAAGCAAAGAAAATACTTAGGTACATTACAAACAGGTGAATTACTTGACTGAGTTATTGAATTACATAAATACACAGTGCTCATCTTACCAGTTATAGACATTTAATATACAACCATAGGAAGCAATTCTGTATTGGGGGGGGGGGGGAGGAGTGATTAGTCAGAGGCAAGTATTATTGAAGCCCCCAGCTCCCCCGGTTGCTACAGCCCTGTAATATAAAGTGAGCCCTTCCATACAGAATTTATTTTATTTCCATAGACTATGCCAAAGGTTGATCAGAGAGATGGTACCATTGGGTATTTGGATGGGGAGAAATTTGTTGCAATGTCATCTTTCAACATGAAGCTGATCAAGCATGTAACCTCTGCAGGTGGATCCAGTGGTTTTATCATTGAAATTACATGATCCTTTGACAATGTAACACGGTAAAAATTAAATCAAAATCATTTTAATGTGATATGGTACTTCTCATGACAGTGCAAATAGTTAATAACTGTACTAGGAAATAACAGGGTTTTTTCGTATGAACCACTACTAAATCTTTTATAGTACATGCTTTGCTTCTGATGACAGTATACAAACAAAAAAAGATTTCCTTAATGAAATCAATAGAAATGCTGGTCTGGGCAACCTTACTTTGCTTATTAAGGAAAATGAGTACTTGCACTTCTTGCAAGAAATAATTGGATCTTTTTACAGGTATTTATAATGTATCAAATTAATAAATCATATTAGCAGGGGGCCTGATGAACCTCAGGGCAACAGGGGCAGTTCCCCCAGGAGGGACGCTTTAAACAAACTTTCCAGTAGCCAGGGGTAACGAAATATATCGGCTGTCAGTCTAAGTATTTCCTCTGAAGTGTTTCTTTATGCGTTGGCCATCGGAATATAGTATAATATAATATAGAGAGTGAATTATAAACATAACCACATAAGCTTGACAGATGTAAGATAACGAGTTTCACAATTCTATTTTAAATACAACTATGGCTTTTGGCAGTTTTGCATATGTGTTTTTTAAAAGTCCAATTTTCAATGATCCGTGAATGCAAACGTGATGAGCTAAGCAGATTGTTGAATATGTTTTTGAAACGTTTTTAAGACTATATGAGGCTTTATTATGAAGATTTATTGTTATTTAAATGTCAAGATAGAAGAGAAAAGATATGCTTGGGACAGATGTAAGTTTAAAGCTTTAGTTTAATCGATTTTGTCATATTATTATTTTTATCTATGCAAACATAGCGATTTATTTCTATGTATTCAGTTTCAGATTGATGATAATTTTGTTGTTATTTATCGATATTAAATATTAATCCTGAAATCCCAAGCGTGTTTTGTGGTAATATGTTAGTTTCATGCCATCATTGTCGGTCCCAAGTATAAAAATAAGCTAAATCATATAATAAAAATGGCCAAAAAAATATATTGTGAAGAACATATATATATAAATATGATGCTCGAATGACATGGAAAACATTAAATGAAATCATGAATAGAAATAAAGTTAACTCATTAAGCGGCAAGCTGTTACAATGTTTCTACCCGCCTAAGGCGCAAGCAATATGGCGAATATGTGATTGAATTCAAGAGCTTTCACCAAAATGGCAATATCTCAGAAACAGTTGCATAAAAAAATCTGATCTTTTCAACCAAACATTAGTGATATATGATTGACCAAATTTAGTTTAAATGACTTTGCATACCTACATATATCATTAGTTTTTTCAATAAGAATTTTTATTTGTAAAGCAGTGACACTTTGTTTTTCATGTCACTCATCACCTAAAGGGGCAATATCTCCATAAACTTATATAAAAACCAACAAAAAAAATCATTTACTAAATTAGTACATATCTATATTATATACCCAATTTTCATCTTTTGCGATATGAATTAGAAAACGATCAAAAATTATAAAAAATACTCATTTGCTTTTTTCGGGCAAGATATTTACAACATGAAATTTAGAACAGTAACTAAGTGTTCAAATTCAACAAAATGTGCAAGCCAAAACACAGTGCTTGTTCATATTTGGAGTTTTTAATTACCTCAAATATATTTAAAAGGCGTAGTTACTACAACATGGAACAAGCCACAACGACCCCACAACGTCCCACTACGACCCCACAACGACCCACAACGACCCACAATGACCCCACAACGACCCCACAACGACCCACTACGACTCCACAACAAGCCACAAGACCCCACAACGACCAAAACACCAGCCACAACAATCCACAAGTTCACAACAATCCACAAGTTCACAACAATCCAACAACAATCTCTGCATGCATAAGTGGAAGTCTTGCATTTCCCACTAATTTTGGTCACATGTAATAATAAAATACGTGGTGTATCCACAAACAATAACTTATATTGTTTATTGTCATGCAAAATTGCAACTGAAGGTAATTTTGGGATCATTGTGGGTCGTTGTGGGGTCGTAGTGAGTCGTAGTTGGGTCGTAGTGGGTCATTGTGGGGTCGAGGTGGGTCATAGTGGGGTCGTAGTGGGGTCGTTATGGATGATTGTGGGGTCGTTGTGGGGTCGTTCTGGCTCGTAGTGGGTCGTTGTGGGGTCGTTCCATGTTTTAGTAACTACGATTTAAAAGGACATATGGTACTAGACTTTATTTATTTTCAATATAAACCAAGGATGGGAAGGTAAGAAAATAGGAATTTTCTGAGGTGTTTTTAACACAGACAATGACAGCCGACATTTTCAAAGGCAAATTGCGGTGACAAATTCACTTCTCTACTCAAAGCACTGAAAAACACCATAAAGAGAAAAACATTTTAAACATACATCAGGTAAGCCTTTTAGCTCAATTTTCTCATGTTTCTGTTTGGAAAGAAACGGTTTTTAGCCAAAATTATTTTGCGCGCCAATGTAGGCTGCTATAAAATGTCAGACACACGTTTTCTTTTGAAGTCTGGCTCTAAAAAACAATCGCTTTTTTTAGTTTGAAATAAGCTTTCATAAGGACTAATTGTGTAAAAATGTTATCTGTATGCTCACATGAAAAAGATAACCTAATATTCAGGTATTCAACATAGCTATAAAAGGGTGAAATAAGGACTTTCATCTTTGGTTGTTTGTCAGACATGAGAAACCACATTAGTGCCATTTTGTCGTGCATGCTATTTTATAAAATAAACACCTCAAAACCATAAACTTTTAGTTCAGAAAATAACAAAGTTTCCCATAGACATTATTAAAAATGTTCTAGTGAAGCGATTTCATGATAAATAAGTGAGCTATGGGCCCAAAAGAACTGCTAAACTATGTTTTTGATAAGACTTCAATTTCATGGCTTCCCGCAAAGGAAGCCATTTCAGAGAGAAGCGGCATTTTGCAAGCAACGGTCGCGACCTATTTTTGATAACTTTTCCTTCTGATTCAACGTGTAGTTACTAGAAAATGAGGTTGCATCAACTTTATTATCTGCTTTATCGATTTAAAGTTTTATGGGGATATAAAACCCAATAGAAAAAGCATTTTAAAAGCTTTAGAACTCAAGTGCAGACTTTTTGAAAATTCACACGTGGCAAGCAAGCGCACTAATTCAATACACTTATTTTAAACCACAATATGTCTGAAACGAGTTGTCGTTTTAAGACTAAATTGATGAAAATAGATATAACAGATATTTTGGAGTATCCTACTTACTTAGTGTAATTTAATACTCAAAGTATTCTTGCCAAAAAGGGCACGTACGCACACAGTAATTTAATCTGGTGTTGTTTGAAACATACTTTAGCTAAAATAACAACTTGAACAAGAAGACCAACAATGGGGTTACGAAAACAGTCCAAATTGTGCCCAAATTTGCATAAACAGTTTGTCTAAAAAGATAACTTTAAACTAGATTCAACCAACTTTAATGCGGTCGAATTTTGTGAGTGTTTGATCGCATATTTCTACTCAAACATACCCTTAAAAATATCGTATCTGCTCACTTGAGTTCCGTGTTCATCTTTCTTGTGATTTCCGACTTCTGTTTTTTATAAAGTTTGGAGAAATCCTCATCTTTTTGGCTGAAAATCTTGCGAATGGTTCACAGAAGAACTTGGCCCAACACGTCAATACATTCGCTTTCCTTTCATGCCAAATTTTCGTTGTAGATGATTAAAAAACCTCTTCTTTCTTCGCTTTTAAAACTTGCTGTAAAACCATTCTTTGCAACAGTATCGCCATTGCTCATTATTTTTGAAAAACTAAGGTTTTAAACTTGAAAAACTTTGCGAGTTTTCGGCCGATTTTCTTGCATGATACACCATTGAAAAGCTCGAATTTCACGTTCTATTTTCGTATCCGTTGCTAGGCAACCCGATAAATATCATGCCCGCAAGTTAAAGAGTCATGTTAGGGCACATTCGGGCGCATTGCCGCTTACCCCCTTGCCAATCTCAGGGCGCATTTGGGCGCATTGCCGCTTAATGAGTTAAACAATGTTTTGATGCTTTGATGTGTTTAAGAGGGAAACATTCGTTGAATAAAGCTGTTTATCACATACTTGTACCTTTATCAGGTAGGAAGCAGCGGGACATAAAAACGATATCGTCCCGGATATCGTTTTTTGTCCCGGATATCGGTTTTTGTCCCAGATATCGTTTTTTGTCCCGCTAAATTTCGCGCCTTGTCAAAACAAAGATGGCCGATTCGAGGTTTGTTGATGTCGACAGTTTATCGAAGAAAACAAGAACGATAATACAAAACGAAAGACTTAAATTGTATATTATTTATATGAATGGTCTATTTATTTTCTAAAATCATATTTGTTCAGTAAATGATGAATTGTTTTGAATTCTAAAATGATCCTATTTTTTCAAAACTGTTTACTTTTGGGTGTCAAACCCTGATAAAGGTACAAGTATATAATAAATAGGTTATCGTACTCAGGATTCGGTGATATCAGTTTTATCGCTCTCGGGACGATATCACAATTGTCCCTCGCTCGCTCGTGACAATTGTGATATCATCCCTCGAGCGATAAAACTGATATCACCTCATCCCTTATATGATAACCTATATATACTTGTGGAGAAATGATCTGTAGGCATTTGCTGGATTGTTATATTCATCGAGATTCTCCCAATTAGTATTACGTAATTGATCGAGAAAATTGATCACATTTAATTGCTTCTTATCACGAACTACAAAATATGTGTTCTCATTGCACCTATCTTGCTGCTCAGAGAAGATACTAAAAAGGGGTAAGTGGTCAGATATACGATCAGTAAACATTGAGCTATGCGTTAATGAAGATCTTCATTCAATCTGTAAATGGCTTGATGAAAATCTGTTAACACTAAACTGTGCAAAATCCAAGTTCCTCCTTTTTGGCGGTAACCGTCGCCTAAAAACATTCACCAATATCTCCATATACGTTAACGACCAACAACTTGCCCGAGAACAAACTTTTAAATATCTAGGAATCACCTTTTCAGAGAATCTCACTTGGTCCGATCACATAAGTAATGTATCGATAAAAATCAACCAACGTATTGGATTGCTTAGAAGAGTTAAAGTCTTCATCCCATTAAAAGCTCGACTTACAATCTACAATTCTCTCATCCTCCCATTATTCGACTACGCTGATATTATATGGGGTGATAAGAACAACACCACCCTCATGGATCAACTACAAATCCTTCAGAACAAGGCTGCAAAGACGATTCTTGACGCTCCTTACCTATCCTTCACTGAAGCTCTCTCAAACCTACACTGGCACCCACTTACCCACCGGCGATACTTACATCGAATGCTGACCATATTCAATTTGAAAAATAACCTGATAGACTACGACTTCGACCTACCTAAAGCCAACCACCTGCATAACACGAGACAAAGAGATCACATTCATCTCAGCAAACCTAGTACCAATTGGGGAAAGCAGAAACTTCTATACCAAGCTTGTAAGGAGTATAATGATTTGAACAAAAACATTATGTCAATTAACCATCTAGCTAGTTTTCATACTGCACTTCTTAAATCTCCATAGTATAATCGAACGCATTTTGCAAATAGCTCTTCTTTGTAATATATAATTATCTTAGTTCTATATTTTAAAACTTTTCTTGTTTATATATATATACATCGCATATAACCTGCATGCATATTATTATTGTATAATCTTTTGTATTTGTATAGTTTTGTCAGGGACCTTCTGAAAAACACAACTTGTGATGTTGGTTTTCCTGAATAAATACTATTATCAATCAAACAAAAGACCGCTTAGAGC
The DNA here is from genome assembly GCA_902702795.2 of Paramuricea clavata. NCBI lineage: Eukaryota > Metazoa > Cnidaria > Anthozoa > Malacalcyonacea > Plexauridae > Paramuricea > Paramuricea clavata. The sequence continues at coordinate 11,240 of CACRXK020012734.1, forward strand.
GTGGTTGTCAAGGTTATTAGTAAAAAATATCAATTAGGGTTGCCGAATGTGAAGTAATTCTAGTAGGATGTGTTATTAAGGGCAAAAACATATTAGTGTACATTATATCTAGGAATTTACTAGCTAATTCATGATTTAAGTGGTTCATTAACTCTTTCTCAGCAGGGTCCATTACGCGTAGAATGTGCACGTTCTACGGATGTTTCGTTTATATCTTCGGTTCAGTACACGCTATGTAGATGAAAATACCACCATTCGATTCAGTATAAAAATATATACTAATTTATAGCAATAGTTTTAGTCACTGGCTACATTGTAGCGATTTATGAGCTTTGAAAGTCAAGCGGGCTTATATATGATCAAATTATGCAATATTACTAACAAATTATAAACATAGACATACCTTTCGCCGAACATAACTTCCGGCCCCTTGAGACGTATGCTCATTCTTGTATTCTTGATGAATGAAGCAGTTAAAAATAACACGTATAGTGTTATTTCCAAGCTTCTATCTTAAAATGCGACTTTTGTTGCCGAATTTTGCATTTCTGCTCCGAATTTGCGTTAATCCCAAACCGGAAATATGACGAAAAACCGTCAAAACAATGCGAAGTTTGTATCGTGTGACTCTGGAAATGCCAGAAATGGATTCTACAGGTCAACGTGCACCTATACGTGTGAGTTTGACGTCATCCCGGCTAAAGGAGCTTGTTATCGGCCAAGTATTATGCAATACATGTGTGTGCGAGTAAAACCCGATACCTTGAAAAATTCAAAATAAATATTTCTACTCGCCGTATTCATACGAAACTTTCTACACTAAAGCGCTTGAATACAAAGAGTATTTTACACATATATCCTTTCAGAAAATAACGCCAAATTTTAGAATATATTCAACTTTTTCTCTTTTGCTCGTTTGAATGTTTGGCGAAGCAGTGAGTATAAATATATGATTGTTTCGGTTTGTGTAATGTTTTGACGGCACTTGACCCCCCCCCCCATTCGAAAGGTTATATTGTGAGGATTTCAATGATTTATTTAAAAGGGGAGTAAATACTCACCAAGAGATATTTATATTAGAAAAATTGAATCGAAATGTAATACGAAATCGGTTGTCGAGAAAGAGTTAAATTAATGTTCCAGTCCCCTACAATATAACATGGTTTGTTATAATTGTACTGTGCCAGGGTGGAAAGTTTGTAGGTTGCGCCGAAGATCTTCGGTGTAGAAAATTCGACAATTTGCTCCATTTTGGCGCAGAGTTACGGAAAAATGAGCCGGCGTGGCGCACTAGCGTACAAAATTTTACCAGATCATATTGGCGCACATTACATAATTCAAATTCTTAAAAATATCTTACACCAAGTGCGTACGCTATGCGACAGGCCATAGTAAATGCAGGCCCTCATCTCGTGGCAAAGAAGATTTTTATGCAAACTAGGTCAAGTACGAAGAGGAAGTGTTTTTTAATTTGGTCATTTTGGTGTAAAATATAATGAGGTAAGTTTATGCATGCTTTTTTGTTGCCAAGTAACTCAAGCACATAAAATTACTTGAAAATGATAGCAATTCAAAATATTTGAGAGCGACAGAGTGTTGAAATGAAAGTGTAACAAGGCAGTGTTGATGGTGTAACTGGTGTTGTAGAGATTTATAGAGGGTCATGGCTGCATGGTCTAAATATATATTAAAAACTTGGGGATAAGTAGGTAAAACTATATTTTTATAATTATCTTATTTTATATTTAAACTTGCATAATGGATTCAGCCATTCCCAAATATATAATTAGTATTAATATGGCAATCAAGACAGTATTAATTTTATAACGAAAGTTAGCAAACAACATGCTCTATATTATAAATCCTTAGAGCAATAGAGGCGTTAGAGCTGTATTTATTAGTTTTCTTCCAGAATTCACTTATCCATATTTTTGTTTCTAAAGGCATGGATTTGAATCAAAGGCAAGAATAGTCAAATGACCAGTCAGAAAGCGACAGCGATATAACAACAAGTAAAACTGAATAACTGAGCTAGTGTCTGCAACCATTTGACCAAGTGTCATCACCTACACAAGAATACAGCAATACAGAACAAAAAATGAGCAAATTTGGTTGCTCACATGCTGTGATTTTGAAATTTAAACTGCTTAATGTCCGATGATTTTATAACTTCTTGCCCTGTAAACTTCTGTAGTTTTAGAGAGTTAATTAAAGTGCAGTACTTTAGTATGTTTTTTATTTTAGCTTTTTAGTTGGTGGGGCCACCTGTGGTGCCCACCAACTCTAGATTTGCCCTTTGGTACGCCACAAAATGACAAATTACATCATTTTAATTACGTAATTCTTACTAAATACAAATAAAAATGGCAACCATGGAATAGGAATAGCATGCAAACATTTGCCATTGACTATTTGGTCCAGTCGTGTCGTTTCTTTTGGGGTTTTTGAAAGGAATATATTAAGAATACACTAAAAGTTATGTTATGTTATCAAGGAGGGAAGTGGATATTTTGTACATAATTTTATATATTTAATTTAAAGTTTTATTGTGTGGCAGAGATATCGGGCCGCAAATTTTGATCCTTTATATATATTTACTATTATATATATTTACTATTGAATTTTCGAAATCTCTGGCACGCAATTTCCAAACTTTCTAGTCAGCAATAATATTTTGGTCTTTTGGATCTACATAAATTAATTAAAGTCCGACATCGCCTGCTTCTTTCGAGCCTACATCCTATTCCTATTAAGTCTATTAATCCCCGAGCCGGCGGCGCGAAGCGCCGTGCGAGGGTACTAATTCCCCCCCGGCTATTTACACCCGGGGGAACGAAAGCATTAGCCAAGTCTAAAGTTCATCAAATATCGCGGGCGTGGGTCACCAGCGGTGTTGGGTGGGTGGTCATCCTCACTGATCTCAAAAAGATGGCGGACTGTCATGGATAGCGAACACTGATTGGTCAAATTTAAAATTTGTTGTTGTATGACAAATCACGTCTTCAACCAACAGATACTTCATGAAAATAATTTGCTTTTTGCACTACAGTATTTTGTATGTTTGCCAAAAAGTTTGACAGCTTTCAAAGCGATATATATATAAAGAGTTTAATAAACAATTATGGTATCAAATACCAATTGAAAAGATATGGACTACTGTATGGAGCCAAATGAAGAGCAGCAAGGAAACGACAAGAAAGCCGAACGTCTCACGAAAAGGAGGGAGCTAGCGAAGACGATAACGTTTGCTCGAGGAGACTGCTGAGGAAAGAGAAGCTCGCCTGGGAAAGCGTAGAGAAGGCATGGAAAAAAAGACTGCTGAAGTGAAAGGTAAGCAAAGGCTTGTCTTCACAATGCTATGTACCACTGATGCTGTAGCTATACAAGTTGAAGTATGATATTCGACCCTCTATATTCGACTATTTCTTCACAATGTTCCAATAAAGAGTTTGTCATGACACGCTCAAGTCAGTATAACCAGACTGTATTTTATTTATATCAGTTATCACAGCCACAGGCAATTTTATGC